>JBCFXI010002488.1:0-21963 GCA_038496175.1 Ampulex compressa | reverse complement strand
TATGTCTATATATATATATATATATATATATATATGTCATAGTCTTGTATAGGAAACTGAGATTTTGTATGCACTTTTCGCGAGTTCTTGCGGACTAGATTATTCATTATGAAGTGTAAATTCTACGATCGGCCCTGACTGTCACAGGCAAAAACCTCAAAAATTCTACGGGATTATTTTTGAGTAATACTAAGATCCATATTGACAGTCTTGTATTCCAAATACAAGGCCTATCTTTGCCCTAAATTGTTATATCTCTCATTATATTATAAGTAAATACAATACGAAGTAACAACTTGTTTTAATTCGTTTAATATCACTTCACGCTATTTAATAATTCAGTCCAGCTCTTAACTCAGAGATAGAATGCTAATTTGGCCCCAAACTACAAAAGGTTATCCATGCCTACTTTAGAGTTTTAATTTAACTTCAAGGTCCCTATTTTTTTCAGAAAAGATCCTCCCTCCTCCTTTTTTATCACTCATTTCGCGAAGGACTTTTTTTTCTTGCAGAAGGTATGGGTTGCTTTGTATGGAAAATAAATCCCGATGGATTTACCCTAGAGATTTCAATTACACGCCGTTTTGCGCGAAAATATCAGGAGGGTGCACCTGAACAGCGCCATCCAAAGTGTATGGATTTTAGTGGACCATGGAAAAAAAATGTGGAATCAGAGTGCGAGATCCATTAGCAAGTCCGGAGAACCACATTTTACCATCGGCGCCCGATCTTTCATGCCGCAGGGAACTACGGGCCGAGCTTTTGTGGATGTATGAATGAGTGGATATGGGAAAGTGCTAGCAGTGAGCCCATTTCTCCTCTTATTCTACTTTGCTACCTAAATCTATCGTGGACCGGAATTCTGGATCACGCGTGACACGAATCCTAGCGCATCCTCTGCGCCTCTGATTGCCAGCCTTCCGCTTTAGCCGCGCTGACAAGAGGGGCCTAATGTGGGATTTTTATCGTTACCAAAGTTCGACCGTTATCTCGAACGTTTCTGGATTTAATTTCGATTAATCTTCCTTAATGTCTCTACTAATTCCGCAGATAGACGAGGGTTTTTCGATATTCTCAGTATATTAATTCTTGTTCAGGTAAAGCTGCATTTTTTGTAGATGGTTTAGCAACGGTTTTCCATTGGACTCAATCTCGCACAGCATGGTTTATTAAAGATTTTGTAAATATATAGTAATCTTTCGCAGGTATGAGGCTTTCTCACAGAAATACACGATAGTTAATGTCTCGATGCAAATTAGCGAAATTGTTCACGGCATTCGTTGATCGAATACCGTCGAACGTTCGATTATCGAACAAGCGACAGTCATTTCTAATCGAAGATTCTTCTCGCGTTGAATTACCGGCAGCATACACTCATAGGATACGTGGTTCTTACTTTTTTCTCTTTTCACTTCCTCCTTCCGCTTGACTCTCCCGCGGCATCGCCCTTTTTTCACATTCCTCGACTTCCTGTCTTCGTTCCAATTGCCTTCCACCTGAATGGCACCACTCAAAGACGCAATAGGAATAAGAATGGCCGTCATTTGGAAATAGGACTCGCGAGAACTGTGTAAAGTGACGGAACAGCGAAGGACGGGCGGCCGTAAGCAAAATTCAATGATTCTGGAAGTAGCTTCGGCCCTCCGTGTCTCGTTGCATTCATGCATCCGCTATATTTGCTTCTGTACATGCGACACAACCCGAGTGCAACTTTGAAAACGATATTTATTTGTCGATTCTAAGAGCCTTCTAGTGCTTCTTTCTACAAATACAATTCTGTTTTTTAAGAAAAAAGATAACGATATCTTGAGCTACGATTTAAACCAGCTACTTGTATGGCTACATTTCGTCGTATGAATTTTTATTTATTTAGGATTACTACTGGAATGAGCATGATAACATTTTTCGTTGTGGTAATTAGCAGTAATATGTTGAACGCATTACGTTTTCTGTAATTCTTATTTATTAAATCCTAGCGTGGTTATATGTCGATGGACTACGCACTTTCACATTGTTGCAGTCTGCCACTTCAGCGTTATTCATGAAAGAACGTAACCGCGAGATGCAGATTGTGTTATTCAAGAGGTTTTAGGAAAGAATCGAGATTCTGGTGTCTCGACTGTAGTATTGCTTTGTGTATGCCGCATTACTTCAAGGAATAAAATACTGTGAAATAATTATTTAAATTTGTTCGATAAATTTTGTGTACATTGAAAAGATTTGATCTACATATTAAATATCATAAAATATTTTCCCGAAATAAATAGAATTAATAAGTTAAAAACGATTTTCTTTTATTATTTGAGATGTAATGATATTGTTTATCACTGTGAAGAAAAGAGTCCCCAGTGTGAAGTTAGTTGAACAGAAGTTTATTCTCCAGTTAACAGGTTGAGACACGTGCAACCTGGATCTTGTTCACACTTTTACAACTTGTCGCGTACGCTCATTAACACACTAAAAAATCATTTTTTTTTTATCGTATATCAAAACTCATTGTGGAGATGGACTTATCTCCTTACAAAATAGCATAGCGTAAAAGGAATAAGTTTGATATATCTAATACATCGGATAAGGTCAGTCCAAGGAAATCGTAGTGGATAGACAGTTACGGCCGAATGAGTGCAAGGTTCTTCGAGTAGAAGTTGGCGGAAACGTTTGAAAGGATTGGCCACTCTGATCATAGTTTGTGTAATGCACCGTGAGCTTTTTGCCTCAACATATTCGTTTCTGGCAAAGATTCATCCAACTATGTATGATTATTGGCTTCATAGATTATATAATTGTATATAAGGAAATCTGGAAATTCAATTCTCCCAATGCTCATTTTGAATACGGAGACAGATTTTCTGATTTTGTATTATTATCGAGGACTGCACGCTTTCTTCCTCGTGCAATTTATCTTCAAAATAAATTTATATCTGATATATAAATATACACTTTTTACCTCTTTAATTACAAACATGGCGTTTATTTCCAAAAACTATAATCACTTAATACATAATATACAGTTCAGTAAGGACACAGTAATCATAGAGGAGGAAACTTAAACTATTTCAGACTAAAATAACTTGAATCAATCCACGGTAGCTATTACTTTTTTACACCTTATAATCTACGTCTACAAAAAATATTATCTCATATATAAATATATTGTTTTTGTAGACTCGATAATCACGATCAGATGGTCTAAACGTTTCGAACTGAAATCAGAGCACTTCCGACGCATATCTTCGGCACGGGGCAAGCCTAAATTTACAACTGGCATCCTAACGACGTACAAATACCGAAATCCGCGCGATGCCTGGCTTGCGCGGTTCCTCGTAATTTTCATCCATAAAGAACATCGTATCATTCTCATACCATGTCATTATTTATGAATTTTATCCATATATATATATATATATATAGTAAAAATGGTGTTAGTAAAAATATGGTTTATTAAAAAGGTTGAAATATATACACAAACTATTAAAACTATTACTGACAGATAAATCAGAGTCTGAGTTTGACATAAAACTGTCGTACTTTGTGTCGTACTTCTTCACAATACCTCTCTAAAACTCGCAACTCATAATTAAAAACGAAACTTATGCCTACGTACGCTGTTTCATAGACTACAATCGTCGCCTTACTCGTTGGCCGTCCTTAGGGATTTTCCATGCTCCAGGTAAGCGTCGCGAATACACCACATATCGGATCCGGGAAAAAATTCGTGGCGTTCTTTTAATAAAATGCAACCGATTTCCTTACAGCGTAAAAATTAATTTATTCAAACCAAACATGCTCCATGATAATCCACAATGTTTCGCCACTTCTCCAGTACTCTGGGCGATCTGTACTTCCCGAGTTATTACCAATTGACGCCGTCTATCGGATAAAACACCACGAACTTCTCCCCAGATCCAATACATACAACATATATAATACACACTGTCTCAGAGACTCGATGATCAGGGATGACAAATCGCGAGGGGTCTCAAACCGAAAGAGCCTAAAAGAATCGCGGATGAACCCCGCGCGTCTCCTCATTGCGGGGCGAGTCCAAATTTACAGCTAGCCATCCTAACGCCGTATAAATCCCAAGGTCCGCGCGATGCACCGTGTCCCCCATAGCATTCGTCTTCAAAAACGCCGTAACGTATGACTCGCGGTACAGGCCGAAGCGTTTCTCGGATCGAGGAGGGACGAGGCGGGAGGAGAGCAGGGGAGAAAGAGTTAGAGAGTTAGAGAGTTAGAGAGAGAGAGAGAGAGAGACTAAAAGAGAGACAGAGGAGCGGAAGAAGAGGAAAAGGTTCGACACGGTCGTACAGAGAATCGGCCAGTATTGGTATGCTGCCAAAAGCGGCGCAACGATTGGTCGTCGTCGTTTACAAAGTGGATCAGCCGGTGCATAAAACTCGCCCCCGGCGGAAAAATCCTGAAACGCCCGGCCGGGTTTAGCCGAGGCTGCCGACGTCGCTTGACCGGTAAATATTACCCGGGTCTGGCCGTACGTGTACGGACACTTTTTCTTCCCTGTCTCGGCGCGTTCCCGTCCTCATAAACAAAGTAATGACGTGCCAACGCAAAACCCAATTCCCGGATTTCGGCACCGATCGCGGTATGCGCCGGCGTCTACGCGGATGCACACGCTCCCTGCTGATGCACACAAATGTAGACAGGAGGTGTACGTACGAGGGGGCCGAGGGGGAGGGGGGGGCGGTAAAAGCCACTGCGACAACGGCCTCCCGGCATGCATGTAAATCACGAGGAGGAGGAGGACGACGACGACTACGACGACGACGACGACGACGACGACTGTGACTACGACGAGGCTCTCTCTCTCTCTCTCTCTCTCTCTCTCTCTCTCTCTGTTCTCCCTCCTGCCATCGCTTACTCTCATCCGAGTATCGCGCATCGACTTCTCGCTAAACAGTGCTTCCGTTCGATCGACCAACCGCCGCATGCCCTTTCCTCCTTGCGCTTCCTCGGGTCTGTCGGATGTGACTGAGGGAGTCGAACGTTTCGGTAGCCTTTGGATGGAATGAGCTGCAGCGTGAGAAAGTGATCTTAGTTTGCACCGTGTGATGAGATCTTGTGAGTCGGTGGGAGCGAATCTACGTTGCATCACGAGCCACATTGAGGATCCAATGATTTTTAAGGGTTACATATGAATGAGAGTAATGGCCATTTGTTTCTGATATTTCTTTTCTAACCTGGCTTTACAGGTAATTTTGTAGTTATTGATTTTTATTGTAAAGGATTGATTTGGATGGAGAGGTACACAGAGAGTGTTGGATCGGTATAAATGTGATAAAGAATAATACTGTAAGTAGATATGAAAAAAAAACAGATATTAAATCAAAAACATTAGATGTTTATATGGTTATAAATATAAAATAAAAACAGAGACATTGAATATAAAAAAACGCAGTTTGTAATATATGACCGCAAGCTAATTATAGGCTGATGCTGTTTTAAATCGTACGATGTACATCCAGAAAAGTAGTGCAGGTCTGCAGGTCATGATAACCAGCGTACCGAGTACCAAGGTTTTATTGGAAACTTGAAATGATGGTCTTCCTGGAGCAGTAAATATAAGATGGAAAAGTAAAATACAAAGTCTCGCTTATTGTCTTCAACCAAACCTCTTGTCTCTTTCGATGAGGACCTTCTCAATGGTTGGATCGTATAATAGCAACGCCCTTGCGGAATGAAAGTCACTTACGAAGATGCGATGGTCGAACTAGACAAAATCAGTTGAATCTTCATAACGCAAATAAATAATAATGATTGGGTACGTTGTTAATAATTAAGATCATGGCTAAGTTTAAATTCCAGATTATTAAGCAGTACTGAACATCGAAGCTGTTATTAGCTTGGCAGATAAATAATTGCAGTTTTTATTATTGATTTTATCATGGTTAAAACTAAAACTATTTTCACATTGATCTAATAGGTGTGTAAATTAAAAACTCAATATGAAATTTAGCAAACTCCTTAATTTATATAGTATATTATTAAAGATAAAAGTTTCCAATGATTGAATTTCTCTGACCTATGGTCAAACACAAGGGCATCTAAACTTACATATCGAATTAGCAAGAAAGTATTTTCGGTTTTCAAACATTGATAGCGTTATAATTTCTTTAAAGAACTTCTGAAGTTTTATGAGCGCGGAATTATGAAGTTGCCAGGAAAATAGCACAAGATTATTGAATAAAATGGAAAACAAATTGTTGATTAAGCTTTGTTCTTTGTATAAAAACGTGAGTTTTATATCACACTACAAAACCGAAATGACTTCCTTACCAACTCGATGCACGATGTATGATCAAATATAAATATTAAGAAACATAAACGTTTCCGATAATGCATATCACAACTTATGGAATGTTATATTCATTCTTTTTTTCCAAAACTTTATTGTGAGAATGTCGAATAAATACTTCTGCGAATCTCCGTTATAAAATTTAACGTCAAAAGTATATCTTTCGATATACATAATACCAATCTGTTTAGCCCCTCTTACGTACGGAAAACGCGATCAGTTTTGTTCAGCACAGTGTCGTATTGCAGGAAATCAGTTTCTGCTTGATCATCAATGCTTAAAAACAATCATTTTATTTAACCCTTAAATACTCCAAGAAAATCAAATTCTGCTATACAGACGACATGACGTGATATCCCTGCATATCTACATTTATTCGTTAATATGAGCCTCCATTATTTTTCTATAATTTTCTCTTCAGTATCTTTTTATATCAACATATCTCTTCACGTGCAACCTATTATTACTGACAATTAATTATGCACTTTTTCTCGCACCAGCAATAAAGCAATTAATTTGCTAAAATTCCCCCGATCTACTTCTCATTGTTCCAGAAAAATGCGCTCCTTCGTAAAGGGTTAACAGGCATCCTTGCATTGTCGTATAAAAAAAATTCATCTGCAAAGGCATATACGTGATCCATTCCTCTTGGCAGGTGTTGTGAGGAAAGTGGGATAAAAGACACGTATCACTACCAAGAGACTGTTTTTTATCGCATCCCCGTTATCAATCTTCTTGCTTACCTTGCCGATAGTTCCACTTCCCTTTTCTCCGAGCAATCTGCAGATCCGTTTCTCCGCTATCGCATCGGCACTCAGCGGGGCTCCACGGTGAGAGGCAAAACGATGGGTCCCAAGGATCCCAAGATCTTGATCGTCGAAGGCCAACTTTTGGCACGGAAACTTTTCAATATCGGGGATGAAGAATTTGACCGTACGATTGACTTGTTCTACGTCGAATCGTTCTTAAATACGCCCCTAACTTCGGCCAATTTAAGATGATGGATCGAGCGCGTGAAGAAGTTTCGGCAAAACGACGAGATATCCGCACGGCCAATTTCGCACCGAAGATAATGGGTGCATTTGCTCTTTTCTCTGCGGAATGTGCCAGGCTCGAAGGATCCTTAGGATTGATTTTATTAAAGTAAATGTTACACGAACGATTGTGACGATCGATCGAAGATACGCGTACGATCGCGACGGTGTTTAGCCACGGTATTTAATCTGCGTAAGAATTATGTTTCTTAATCGCCGTTCATCGATACGCTGGACATTATTTTGACAACACGGTGAAGATAAGTAACTCATTATCCAATTGTCGCGGTATTTAGCAGAATACTGTAGAGATTTATGTATTTGTAAAATGCTTGCAAATATATTATATATTTCTACGTTATTGTCTCCACTTTCTTCTACATCAGCGCGCATCCTGCGTGCAAGAGAGATACCTTTGCGGCGAAAAATGAATTTCATATTGTTAGCAAGTATAAAGTAAAAGATATTTCAATGTATTTTTGCTCATAAAGTGTATTTGATTAAAACGTTCGTAATGCACGCTTAACGACGCTGTACGGAATATCGACGGATTTGGAAATTTGAAACTTAGGTCAAAGTTTTTTTTGGCCTGATCTTACTTTATTTCCATTGAACACGTTCCAGAATTTTGAGCTCGGAACAAGTCAGTACTGCGATGTTTGTCTTTCCGAAAACGAATACATACGGCGGGCTCGTTTGATATTTAGCGCCACCGTTTGGAAACCTGTATTTGTTCAAGTGGCATTCTTAAACAGTAGAAGGTATCGCGTCTAATTATAGAATCAAGTTTAGTTCGAATATAGCTCGCAAAAGGTATAACGAGAAAGCTCTAAGAGCGCGATTTTGAATTTAGACTTTGGAAATCTTTGAAACTCTGCTTATGTCGTACAATTCAAAAATCTATTAAACGTGTGAATGAAAACATTAGGTTTCATTCGGAGAATTAAAGTATGATTTAACAAATGTAGCATAATAGCAAGTTAGCAACTATTATGTCGTTACGTAGTATATCTTTTTCGTGCGCCAAAGTTAGAAGTTTGGTGTGCATTGTGACCAGAATCGGTATTAATAGTAAAATCAATCTAAAGTTCTGCAATTGGCTCAATACTCTGACTATGTTTTAATCGAATATAACGTCATCGACTGTCGTATAACTCTTGATTATATCACCAATATGTATGCATATTTCTAAAATATGTCGTAATAAAATTGAGTCCGTAAAAAAAATGGCATTATGCATTCTAATGGGTTCGAAAAAGTAGGAATACTATGGTGAAAGTCCTTTTATACATGGTGTCACTGCATTATCAGCACAATCGAGCAGTGAATTCCTCCTGAAAAAATACGCCAAAAGTGTGATATAAAATTTTTACATGTAATATTTTGTTTTCGAGAAAAATTACTGTAAAAGTTTATCCAGACATGTGCTAATTGTAAGTTTTATCTCGATATACTTTCGTTTCTTATATGCAACATTTTTGTTGCGCTTTTTTGACTGATTTTTCCATAAAAAATCGTCTTTCATCCAATCCTACCGCACGTAGAACACACTGTACACGCATATACTCGTAGTCATATAACAAGTATATTAAGTGTTTCCTTTACCTTGACTACTTCGTTTCAATGTTTTTGGAAATACGACATCCAAAGGTGAAGATTACATACATTGTTGCAATTGCTTTGACTTTATCTGTAGGATTATTGCATTCAAAATTATACCCTTCTATTTGTAAAAACTGACCCCAACATCTCGAGTACAATTATCTTGAAAAACATTATTCAGTTGTCATCAAATATGCTGCAGCCACGACGGTTATTCTCTTCGTATCTTCAAACTCTGAGACGCAATTCTAAGTAGTCAGGATAAACAATACACCCTGTATAACAATTAAGCTTTAAGAAAGGTATTACAACGATATACAAACAATCTCCACGCACGAGTATTTTAATGCACGATTATCGCAGAATACAGCGCCAGTGTTTCTAGCGTTAAAACGTGCATTGGAAGAACATAGAAAGCTCGAAGTTTGTGGGAAATAGACGCAAAATTATGCGGTTTCTTCTTCTTTGTTGCAGTCACACGAGGTGTTGAGGGAGAGCGGCGGGTCGAACGAGCCCGCCTGAAAAAATATTACCAACGACGGAACACGTGCTTCAAAAATGCCCATTTATACTAGTGCAATTGTGGTGCGGGAATTACGCTGCGGGCGCGATCAACGTCGGGGAGTACGTCTCATCGCTTCAGCATCTTTATTTTCTCCTGCGAGCTGCTCAAAATAGAGTCGAGGACCGCCGATGCTTTCTGCGAGAGTTTCCACTTGCCGGCGAGCCAAGGTTTTCCATTTATACGTTTGCAAAATTCTTCCATCCGCGGAGAATGCGCGCTTGCACGGTGCGAACAGTCGGTCTCAGTGGCTTCACAAATTCGCGATTTTTCAGAAGCTCCATCCTAATGTACATTATCGCAAATACATCGTGACTTTCGTTAGCTCCATTAGTGGAATTTGTCTTCATAGTCTCGCGCATAAAATTGGGAAAATTATTGGGAAAAGGGGAAACGGTCGGATAGATGCATATCTTCGTATCGTTGAACGCTGTTTCTTGTATGGACGTGTAATAGATTAGATTAAGGAATTTGCTAAAGTATATAAATTTTTATCCATTTTGGTAAACGACTACTGGTTAACCTGTTAATCAAAATAGTGAAATTAGGTTGTTACTAAAAAACGTCATTATATAAAGAAACAATAGAGTGACAATGAATACGGTTGATCTTTTGTAGTTTTCCTTATTTCTGCGGTAGATCATCAGTCAAACTTATGTGGTTTTAGTCCATCATGTTAAGTCCACTTTAGAATGAAATGTGGTATAAAAGTAATTATGGGAAATGCGTCTTTGAACCCATTGTTGCGACATTTATCGAATTCTTCTTTGTGCAAATAATATAACGTAAAACAGTGATATGCATCGCTTGCTTTTAAAATATGCGGTTAAACCGTAAGAGGTTAATAAACTCGCTTGCAGAGACGATGTAAATATTTTGTTTTGTCCCTCGATTCCATTACGAGAGCTTTACCTTTCTAGATCTTTGCTCGACTGTTTATTAATTCCTGTAAACATTCGAGGCGAAAAATTACCAGGCTAGCAGGTTAATTTGTATTCGTACGGATACGATTTGCGTTCATTTCCAAGTTTGAAGCCATTGCTAAATACGAGGTGCACGTAACTTCGATGGAGACTTAATTCTAAGGCCGAGCGGTTGGAGTAAATAAATATGAAGAAAATCGAGGGGAGAAACTGCGAGTCGGCTGTGTTACTCGCAAGAAAAGTCGACGATCTCTGCATCGTCGATTTTTTTCTTCCTATGCAGAAACGACGTGTTCGACCAATAATATAAGCTGTGCAAACGGTAAAATGTTTCTGTATCTATGATGTCTCATACTTTATTGTGGAAAAGTAGCTCCGAGAAAGCATGGCCTATTATCAGCTCCTCGAGGATCTATGACCAGTATGGCTTGACATCGTATTTTCTTATCGATTCTTTACAGTAGTTATACGCAAATAATAGAATGTAGCCGATTGCCCCGCCCCCCTCTCTGTCACTCTCTCTCTCCCTCTCATTCTTCTTCTCTCTCTCCCCCCGACCCCTCTTTTTGCATCACTCGATAAGTTTGACAGTGAATCCTTTTATTTATCAAAATATTGGAATACAGAATAAATATAACTTGAGCAACAAACTGCCAGGTAATTTACTTCGACGAAAACTCTTCGGGTATTTTTGGATTTTTATATGTTCTGCAAAGAGTTAGACCTCACTGCTTTGGAGCAAGTACTAAACCACTGAGTCTAACTTGTGTCATTACGACATTATACGATTACCGCGATTTGATATGTATTTATACGCAGTACAAATTTCTCTGGAGCTATTTTCTTGCAAAAGCTATATTTGATGGATTTTGCCAATTGCACAATTCGTATCATTGATCGAGTATATCATGCCCTCGCATAACGAATGTCAATATCGTGCATTGCCCTCGCATTAATCGCAACAGGAAAATTGTTGTTTTTACTGTTTGTTGCAAACTCTTACAAAGAAAAAATAATAATAAAATACTGTTTGCTGGTAGGAAAAAAAAACGTAGGATTTTATTATCATTCATTAATATACTTGAAAACTTACTAAGACCTTATATATTATAGATTGATACAGTAAAGTCTGGTACAAAGCCAGGGATATTTCGTTTTTTTTTTGCAAATTAAATTATAGTTATGCTGTTCCTCGAGTAGTTGAAAAAGCCGCATTCTATTTTTATCGAAAAAAACAAGAGCATTAAATGTAATGTTTGGCAACGATGATAAACTATACTTAGTATACCAAACGTGTCTGCTATAATAAGGTTTTAGAATGGTTTACGTCGAGCATAGATTAATGCCTGAACCATCATATACACACATATGTTCTCACGATAATTCTAACAAATTAGGTCACATTCTACTTTTAACTGAGACGGACATCGATATCTGTAATCCACGCTAATGATAATAAAATTCGCGTATCGGTCGAAGAATATGCAACAAATAATCGGAAATATTTATACGGCGTATAGATCAATACCCAAGTTGTTGGTGCAGAATATTACCTCGAATGCACCTCGAACACGAAAGTTTAATAACGAGATGGAGACACTTTTCGATTCGGAATGGCAGCTGTAATCAACGTGACTTTTCGAAAGCGAAGCGCTGAAAAGCGGCCGAAATAATCGAGAGGACTCGCCGACGTCTTTCGCCATGCGCACAACGATCTCTGATGTGTATAAGAGTAATTTCACAGTGCTTTAAACGCACACTATACATACATAAATAAATATAGGTATAAGTTAACAGGGCCCTCCACACGGTTGCAGCCCGCAAAGCGAATCTCCTAATTCAAACCCTCCTTAGAGTACGCGAGAATGTTCTGTACCGTCGGGTTTTCTCAAAGGTACCAGGGTTTTTCACGGGAAAACCATGCAGAGATTCGTTTAATGCCCTGCGGCCGTGTGGACTCGCTCGTATATATAAATATAGAAGAAAGGATATACAATACTATTGTATGTAATTAAAGTAATGTGAAAAGATATAAAATATATGCTAGGTACGCTATGTATATGTATATACATATATGTATATATATATGCATATATACATATATATACATAATAGTATACAAGAAATATTATATATATTCTATAGAATAAATATTGTACGTTCGCTAATGTTATATATATATATACATACACATATATACATATATACATATAAATATATATGTATATATGTATATATATATATATATAGGATATATTTAAGATACGGATACTGTAAAGATATCGCTATGAGTAGAACCTTAAGGGGAGGATTTAGTCATCCATTACCGGGCGTACCAGCGTCGCGATGCCCCGTCCCGGACGCCCTTTAATCTACCACATCGACTTACAATTAGAAGAAATAAAAGGAAATCAAGTCAGCCGAAAGCTGTACGTTCACGACACGTTGGTGCTTCTCTCTAGATAAATATTTCTTTAATCCTTTTTGTCGAGGAAGTGATAATCGTTAATCGATGTGCTACTAATAGAAGGGCTGAGAGTGTCGGAATTCGTGTTAAGCTCAGAGCGGCCCTCCGTGTACAAAAGATATCCGATTGTTCGGCGGATACGGGGAAAATCTCATTCGAAATTTGCTAATTCAGTCCCATGCCTTGAAACGCCTTTTATAACGACGCGAGACTGATCGAATATTGTAACTAAAAAGAAGAAAAAAGAAAAACAATTTTTGTAGCCTTAGTGTCGCAGTTGAGAAAGAAAGAAAGGGAGAGAGAGAGAGAGAGAGAGAGAGAGAGAGAGAGAGAGAGAGAGAAAGAGAGAGAGAGAGAGAGAGAGAGAGAGAGAGAGAGAGAGAGAGAGAGAGAGAGCAAGAGAGAGAGAGAAATGCGAATGAATTCGTGGACCCGCCGATCTTCTTCGGACTCGCTGATCTGACGAGCGTGGGGAATCCTTAAATTTTCGTGGCTCCGCTGGCTGTCTCTTACCATCCGGCGGAGCTTAAGTAAATTTTTTAAACCTCAGCCGACGCTCGATAATCCGATGTATATTTATACGGGAGCAAGGCGGCCGTTTTACGGGCCACCACGGATTTGCTAATCACGAGCGAGTGAGCCTAAAGTTTTTCGAGCCGAAGTTGGCGGGAATGTTCGAGAGGATGGACTATTCTTGGTACGTCTGCACGATGGGGGTATTCTCGGTACCGTGGCGCGATGTAAGGTCAATTTTACCGACAAATACGATTAAGCCTAGATTATCTATGTACGTACGTTTTAACCGGTAAACAATTCGGACGGCCGTGAAAAGCGCAGCGCCGGGGGATGAAATGCGCCGTTCGTCGATGACAACCGACCGTTCGCCAGTCATTTCCCAACTAGCCGCGTTCGTGACTCGTGATTCAGATCTTCATTGACTCTCGAGGAGTACGAGGATCGATAAGCTAGACTCCTACCTTGCGATCTTCGGTCAGATTGAGTCGCAGCGACTCGAAGCACCGAAAGATCGCGGAACGAATTCTCGACGCTCGACGGACGATCGAGATTCGAAAAGAGTCACGGCTTATATCGCTTCGGTAGTCGCGATGGAAGCTTCGATAACGACGGATTATTCCATCGATTTGCCTCCATCGCGGAACTCACGATTGGGATACGTATGCAAACTGCCAGTTAAGTGCAATACCTGTGTGTACAAAGCCCACGGTCGGCTGCCACTCGCCCTGGCGTCGCACGAGTTGTCGGGGCGCATAATGAGAGAGGCAGAGAGAGAGAAAGAGAGAGAGAGAGAGAGAGAGAGAAGGAGGGAGCGAGAGAGGGAGAGAGAGAGAGTAAGTGAAAGAGAGAGAGGGAGGGAGCGAGAGAGAGAGGGGGAGAGAGAGAGAGAGAGAGAGAGAGAGAGAGAGAGAGAGAGAGAGAGAGAGAGAAAGAGAGAGTGAGAGAGGGGGGGGGGGAGACGAGCTTTCCATTTTGGTGTGAAGCGCGAGGTTAATCGTAAGTGTTCAATAATGTAATTTAGCGTGATCGCCGCAATAGGAAAACGAGCATTCACGAGAGGAGGAATTTCCTTTCTGCGCGAAGCGACGGCGCGCGGCCCGTTGCTCTGTGACTTTTCCTCCTTACGTTGCTTGCGCCAGTGTTGAACGGTCGATAAGGAGAACCATAATCTGTTAACCGAAAAACGCGACCCAATTTACGTGAAGATACATCGGTGTTCGATAAAATGAATTAAGATAGGCCTCGAAGAATTGACGGTGACACTCGTGTTGCGAGACCAAGCGCGCTGTTTGTTTCTGAGCTCCGTTACGAGAGGGCTGTATTCTCCCATATTATTCGTTCGATCGATTACTCACTTACTTAACAATCCTGGGTTTTCGTCGCATCACTGTATTTATATTATGATAAATAAATTATATCGTTTGATGGTGCATCCGCATTGGGCGAGCAGAATTAACCCGACATGAATAATTCGCGATGGCATCGGTCAGAGTTGGGCATTTCATTTTCCTTGAAGGAACAGTATGTTTCTGAGACTCTTTGTTGGACAGTGTACGTGATCGATGATTCTGGAATTTAAAATTGTATCGATGTAATTTATATGGAAAATAACTTACGTCGTACTAGGATGTGTCATGTACCAGGAAGGTTTACCGATTGGTAAGCACAAGTTCAATGTATGTTCCGAAAGGAAATGAACTTTTCGAGGAAAAAGCCTGATTAGTTGTTACAAAAAATATGGTATTAGGTGCGACGAGTCAGGCCTCAAATTCGATAATTGCCGTAAGATTTGTATTCCTTGGATTCCGGTCGAAATTTGCATCTTAAAATTTGTTACATAACAACAGGTTAGCGTGAATCATCTCTCACGATTACAGCCATATAAGGTCATGAAATTTTCCTAAGAGCTCGATCAAGTAGCGGTGAGACGCTTTTAGGGGTATTCGACAAAATTCCATCGCGATATTTGAACTTGTGTGTAACCCTTTCAACGCTATAAACGTATACATGAATTTGAAAAAATCATTGGCCGTGGTGTTCCTTTAGAATCGTTTTCGTGTTGTAAGTGAACACAAGGTTTGTCAAGATCTTGCCGAAAAAGTCTTGTTGGAATATTATGGATGACTGTTCTCGAAATTTTGAACTATTCCTCGTATTAGAATCTTTAAAGATATCATTAACGCGTATTCTACACGTCCGTATTATAAACATGTGTGTATATATATTTTCTTGCCTAGTCCTATTTTATTCCATTACCACAATGTTAGCAGCATGTAATAAACAGTGTTTTTAAACATTCTTTGGTACGCCATTCAAATAATTCAGTTCACATTTACATTGCATACCAGCAAATATTCGGTTATTAGCGTCGAAAGGGTTAATCTTGGTATTTGGCGGAGCAAGCAAAAGTTGGGAAAGGTGGTTTTCTGGTGTTGAAAAATCCCGCGTAAATCGGTTAATAACTGCCGAAATTGTGGCTCTATATCCGTCCATTGAATATAAAACTTGGAGCGCGAAGTGGTACGCGACTCGAAGACCGACTGCGTTCTTCGACGAGACACACCAGAGCTTAATAATGTCGATAATACGATCCTTTCCAATGCTCGATCCTCCAGAAGTCCTTTATCGTTCGCTGTGACGTGCAATTTTTTATATCATGAGTAGCGTATATTCATACATCAATCGCCGACATCTTGACGCGACAACAGGTAATTAGATTGTTAATAATCATTTGAAGCGCTTGACAAATGAATCGTGTTGATATAATGACAAAATCGATGTATTAATTTAATACGATTATTTTTGGAAGTCGATTTCTCGAAGAATCTGTATCGTTTTCGGAAATATCCAGTTTTCAAAATCGAAAAGATGTTGAAAAGAACTGGCCTGTTTGCACGTTAATTGTCAAACATCTTAGCACGACTCGGGACAACTTTCCTCCCTTCGGAATCCTGGGTTGACTTAGATTTCACATTCTGCACTCTCAAAATTCCACAGTCCTTTCCTGCTGGAAGGGCGAAAGTAAAATCGCCCCGTAATATCGATCTGTCGAAGAATGTCCGTCGATCGCAATAGTGCCGTGTTCTTAAAGTTATCTTTCAAGTGTATCCGTAGGCCAATAGTCGAGAATATAACAACGAAATTTCCTAGCCTCTGTCGCCGCGGCTCCGAAATTTCAGCAATACCTACACTTTACGTACTCGCATCTTAGAATTTCGTAACTTTACTCGTTACTGGCATAATGCAAGAGACTTGAAATCATTTTGATTCTCAAGAATGCCTGTATCGATGCGCCATTTGCCAAAAGATATTAGCACAGCGGCTAGTGATATCGATCCTCTGTTAGCCGTTATCCAAATCCTATTTTCGTACAAGCCGTTTCTAAGATTTCGAAATCCACCGCTGCCCCAATGACAAAAGGGACTTAAACCCATTTAGAGAGATTCATCCTCCGAATTACGTCAATCCACTTGTAACGATATACCGTGTTCTTAGAGCTACGATTACCGTTATAATGACGCCATGATTCCGTGCGTTACCAGCCGAAAATCATAGGAGGACACGTCCACTTTTCGTGACTAAGCCTTCAAAATAGCACCTTCATCGAGACTTCACGCCGACAAATTTTGCAATTTTCTAACCTTCTCTTATCGTTAAAATAGAAGCGACTTAAGATCATTTTGGTACGTCAAACCCTTGCCTCCGCCGTCGGAAATCTTAGGGATACATCTTCGCTACCAATAGGTTCAGCATCTCGACTTTACCTACCAACCCTTAAGATCCTCTAACGTCTTACTGCCGTAACGACCGAAGCGACTTAAGCTCGATCCACTCCCAAGAGGCGTATCCACCCCGTGGATCCTCCATCGACGCCCGCGGGAAGAGACACGGTCAAAAGCTCCGCCAGGACTCGGCACGCGCGAAGGGATAGTGGTCTCCTAGCGAAATACCTTAGATAGATATACCGTTACCTAGAAGTACACGAGAATGTCGATAGATACGAGAATGCGCCTCGGCTGACACGCAGTGCGGTCGATGCTAATGGTGGGTGAAACAGGGCGAAAGAGAGAGAGAGAGAGAGAGTGAGAGAGAAGGAGAGGGAGAGGGGGCGAGTAAGAGCGACGGGCGAGGCGAGAATAGAAGACGGGATACAGGGAATGTAGAGCGGCGCGCGTTTAGATACGCGAAAACGGAAAGCAAATCCTACTAAAACTTAAGTTACGCTTAAGCTGTACTTTCGTCGTCTTTTCTCCAAGGGCATGCCGAACCGAGAGGCCCGGAAGGGAGTGTCCATCCGGCGGGACCTTCATCCGCGTGAGACTAATGCACCTGAATGCACCTACCTCCTTCCGATAATTTCGCGATGGACAGTGACCGGCGACGGGTTATGATTTTTCCCTCGTTACGTTTTTATGTAAATAAGCCACCGGCAGGCCAGTGCAGAGACTTCGATGCAAGTTGCCTCAGCGAGGTCGGGACGATCCCTGCGACCGCTCTTAGTCCCGGTCGTGGATCGAGGAGGATTCGAGGCGGATCGTTGGTCGAACGAGAAATCGTGGCGCGCGTTTAGCGCTTTCGTTCGAGCCTCGAAGAGGGGCAGATCCGCTCGAGTGCATGTCCGCTTCCCTCCGTAGCGCGAGGCGAGGTTACTCGCATTGTCTTCCCAGTAAGTTCGCCTGGCACCGGCCCTGCAGCGTGATGTAACATCAACGAGTTAACTCTTAATTCCTTGTAGCTCTGTAGTATATTATTTTTCTTTGCTGATGCGTGCACGTAAGTGTTTGAAAGCTGTATAATATATGTAGGCACATATTTGAAACTTGAGTTATATATTTAACATGGATACTATACGATATATGATTCAAGCTTATAATAAACGGGTTGTATAGAAAAAAAAAAGAAAAACTGTCTCTGCGTTTATTGAGCCTATCCTTTCCAAGAGCGTTCCCAGTGTTCGATGTATCGGCGGAAGTGGAGATTTTTCGATGTTCGAGGTCAGAAATTTGTGTGATCTTTGAAGGAAGAATTGCCGATTTTCTCGATGCAACTTGCTATCTGTTTTCACTCAGTGCGGAGGACGTTGCTGATGTGCCCTAACGCGCGAGATCGCGGAAGAACAAAGATGGAAAAATGTAAATTTTACTACGATATATTCAGATTATAGTTGCAAAGTTCCGTATATTCTTGGTACATCTTAATATTGATCGTTATGAAAATCACCTTACTAATTTTACTTGTGCACTCTTTACTAAGCAACTTCCTTTCGCTCTCTGAAATTAAGCTTAATTTATATAGTACCTCTAAATCGTACAATACTAAAAGAAAAAAAACTAAAAACAGATAAACGTAATATCGGATGATCTGATACCTATATAAGAGTTACTAAACCATTTTGATGATCAAATAAAAAATCATTAAGTTTTTCCGATTCTCTCTTTCGCTGATTACAGCGGAAATCACATATATTCTTTGTTATAGTAGTCGGGTTATTTTTTGCGTATAAATCAATAGTATTTTTCCTAATCGCACGAATATTCTGATCGATGCATATCCGACGGTAATTCACATTCATTAAAATGGAAATAATAAGTTGCACTGCATCGACGATTGGACCATTGATTTTTGACCACCGAGAATTTAAAAGAATTTACGTTTATGGGTCACAGAAGATCTATTTCCGCGATAGCGAAAGCTCTCAATGAGTATCTGAAAATATTCACCAATAAATACCGGATATCGACAGCGTATTTTCGATCGTAAAGTCGTTAGCGATATGAATTTCGTTTTGGAAATCCAACGGGATCGTATGGCGAAGTTATTAGCTAAAGCAGGAAATAGATACCCCCCTTCTTATACATACATATATTTCGCTGGGCAATCATTAATCAACGTCCAAGGGAAGAATGGCGCATTGTGATATCGAAACGAAAGGAAGATAAGAAGTATGGTAGGGTCGGGAGACAGGAAGGAAGACTTAAAATGGAACTCTTAAGTGCAAGTGTACTTTTCTTCCCTGTTTCTCTTCGCACGCCTCCCCACGGACGATCTGGGTAAGTGAGTCCTGTGCGTAGCTGTATTGCGGAATGACACGGAGAACTTCGTATCCATGCAACATCGGCTCAATTTCCTGACAGTCCATTTTCATAGATTTGACATCCGTCCCCTTGTGTATTTGAGCATTAACTTAGCATATATTTTTCTATAAATGTCCATAAAACTTTACCGCAATACTGGGCTACTTTTACTATAAATCTTTGTTACGAGTACACATATCGTGGTGATGCTATTTATTTATACTCAACTCTCTGTCTTTCGATTGGCGTACGTTTATTACATACTCACTTTATCGCGTTTGGAATTGGAGAACTTGACGGTTTATGTTGTACAAAAATGAACGAAGCGAATTTTTATGCCTTGTAATATTGTAATGTTTACAATTAATATAGATGTAATATTGTAATGTTTACGATTAATATAGATAACGTGACTGTATTTAAAATCGTTTTTTGGTCAAACAATGCTCACGATTGATTTTATACATTTTAAATATGTAAAAATGATATTTGTACGTTTCATGTGTAAATTTCGGTGGAAAGTAAATTTTGGTATATCCATAATGAATAAAGTTAATCTCTTTGTATTAATAATGCTTTACCTCGACCAAACGTATTTACAATGCATGTACATTATTTTTTGTACATTTACAATCTAGGATCGACTTATCCACGTTTTCATGTTTGCAAGTAAATTTTCGAACCGTACGTATAGTCCACGTATAGTCAAGTAAATATACCGTACGTATGGTCGAATTTCACGCGTTATCAATACGTCATCTTATCTTTCAAGACTACATAAACGCTCGTTGTTTCGCAAGATTAATTTTCTACGCTGTAAATAAATAAACTAATAAATGAATAAATGAATAACTGAATAATAAATTACAACAAACATCTCATTTACATTTCCTTCCATTTTCAAAGAAAAGAAATGGTCGTACGTAAGCCACGAATCGCTTGGCGATCGTACAGCTGTCTTTTACTATCCAATATTCTACGCATCCGAACAGCAACCATGACTAACTTAGGACAAACCACGCAAATGAAACGTTGCTTTGCGGTCGTCGAGCATTATACCAGGTCAACGACACTCGTCCCCCGGCATAGGGACCACAATTTCACCAAATCGCGCATAATTCCACCCTCAAACGACACTTTCCAATCGGCGCGCATTACGAGAAAGGCATTACAGTCCACGTGCGAGCAAATGAAATGGAAGACACCGTATCCCGAGAATGGCTCGCGAGGAGGGTTAAAATGCAAATTCCCGCCTTCACTCGGCCGCCAACTTTTTCGACAGTTCGATCCGACGAATTGGCCAGCCAAGGGCGGAGGGGGGAGGGAGGAGGAGGAGGGGGGGGGGTGACAAAGGAGCAAAAGAAGAAGAAGAAACAGCGCCGAGCTGAGATCTCTTTCGATTTAATTAGGGACCTCGGGGAAAGTCGTGCGATTCGCGGACACGGAGGGTCGGGGGAGGAGGGCGGAGGGTGAGGAAGCTGACGCGTGTGTGCCACGGCAATATGGCACTCCCCCGTCCATGGAAATTCTTAATTAAATTCTCGCAGCTTTCCCGGGGCGCACTGTGTCGGCAGGAACTCCATCCGAGTTTTTTCATTCGCGGGTCCCGCGTAGCCGAGCGGCGACTACGTTTTCCAAGGGGCCCTCTGCCTCCTACCCGCCCCCCTCCCCTCTCCTTGGCTCTCCTTTTTTCCCCCTCCCCCGCCCCCTCCCCTGGCCAGGAACCGATCCCCGGCCTGCCCTCGCCCGGAGGAACTTCAGATTGCGTTTGGCCTTCCGCAAGCATCTTCGCCACAAAGTGAGCTTTATTCTAATCTCCCACGAGCGGCCTCGGCTCTTCCTCGACAAAACAATTAAGGGCGGCCCGTGCTCTTCCTCCTCTACGCCCTTTTACCTTTTTTAACCTCCCCAGTAGGCGAGTCAGGCGCCCAGTGAGATTAATCCTTGGCTCGCTATCGGCGTTTATAAACGTACCGTGTAACCGTCGGCAGCCGCTGGATTGTTTTCCATTGTGCTCACTGTTCAAGGGGTATGAGTTCTTCTTTCCTTTTGGAATTGAGTGGAGGAGCTCGAGGGGTGAAAGTGAGGGGTGTTGCTTGATGTGCTGGAGACAGTTTCTAACTCTTAATTCTTTGACTTGGTAATTGTTCTAGGTTGAGGCGTATCGCGCGAGCGGCGTGCGGTTGAGAGTAGCGATCGCTGGAGACTGAATACCCTTTCGCGCAATGTGGATCTTGTTGGCGGAGTATTATACATTATAATATAGTATACGATCCAATTACTGTTACTTTGTTCTCTCCAAAACGGATCTAAACATTTTTTGTTTTCAATATGTATCGTTTATTCACCAATGGTAAGATTATAGAACGCGATAATATCATAATTATAATGTATGTATTTGGATATTGGAAATTGAAAAATTGAACCAATAACTCGTAACAGGAGAAGAGCAGAGGAGAGAGAAGAGGCCTA
>JBCFXI010002487.1:0-22018 GCA_038496175.1 Ampulex compressa | reverse complement strand
TATCAGCTCTCAAGACGTATAATGGTTATGCGGCTTAAGTGTGAAGTTGGTTTCGAAAAAACGTAATTAAGTCCTCTGACGGGAAAAAACGAAATTACTTTCCGAACAACCCAATAACTTGCTCCAAAACGCGAGACATAGGCTAAAGAGCGAGGCGCGCTCCTAAACGCGAGCGTCAGGCTAAAGAACGTGGCTCGCTCCGAAACTAATGTAAATGGATACGAATAAGTATATGTTCGTGCGACGGGCTAAATTGAAAAGCGCAGCGCAGGCGAATTCGTGGAATCAATGCGAACATCGGTTTCATGAATCCTAAACAAGGATCGGCACCCTAAAGTGCGAGGTAGGGTAAGAGAAAAACTATGTATTGGCCCAACCGTCTTTAATCGGTTGAAAGATTCCTGATTGGACTGTGCACCACAGGAAAGGGTAAAATCAGGAGATTTGCTTAGTATAAATATTGGAACTCCGATCGGAGCACTGGCAAAGAAAAAATAAAGTTCTAAAAATAAACAACGACGCAGAAAACTTATCGAAAGATCCTTAGTCTTATCCGAAGAGGTACGCAGTTCATGTTTAAAAAAAGGGGGAAAGACTATTTGGACAAAAAAATGCAAATTATAGTTAAATCCACTTGAATCAAATTATAAAATTTAAACTAAAGCTCCCCTAAATAACCTGTTTTCCAAAGAGTAGTATTTGTGACTCCCTCGAGGGTCCTGAAGCGCAAAAACGCCCCGTCCGCGTATCGAAACCTCTCACAGAAATCATCTCAGAGTATCATTATTTGCCAAATCACAATCACAAAGCAGCTGAGGCGCAGCAAGACCCAGGTTGCGTATCGGTCAAACTGTTAAAATCACGCATTTACAAATTTCATCCAAAATGCAGCTACCCTCGAACCTTTAAGGCGCAACAAGACTCAGGTTGCGTATCGGGAATCGAGGAGCTCGGATTCGTTTGATGAGATCGAAAACCGCGCGCAAAACACGGAGCAGGAAACAGGTTCAGGCGAGATCAATATTTTTTTTAATTAAAAGAAGCGAAAAAAAAATTTAGTGCTACCACAACTCTGGTGAAGTGTGATATAGATTCCTCTCCTCCTCCTTCAATCCCCGCTCCTTTTGACGAAGAACAACATCTCTACGGAGCCTTCGTCTCGGAATTCACCGAGAGTCTAATAAAATATATTAATAAACCACCCTCCAGGCCAGCCTCGTCCCAAAGAAACATCGCGGAGACGTATTAATCCCTAAACACAAAATCTGCCGATTTCTTGGCAACGAGAATTGCAACTTGTATTACCTTTCGCGTATTGTATGTATGTTAATATATGTTATTGTTACTTGTAATCTGCTAATTTCTTGTTCTATTTTGTAGTATTTGTAGTCTACTGTTGCTAGGGTATTTTTCTTTATACTATATATTATTATATTTGTTGACGTCGTGCACGCTGGATCTGGTTGCTCGATGTTCCATCGCGTGCGTTGACGCGGAGAGAAAAATAGGCGTATCTATTCCTCTCTCTCTCTCGTAACCGCGATCAACCCTTAACTCGTAAGAAGGCGCAAGAAGGTTTGTGTATCGTTGGTTGGATGAGTGTCGCTGGATAGCAACTTTTGGGTGATCTTTCCCGTGAGCAACTGATGTTCCCAGATATGATGGCGTTTTCAAAGACAGATCACCTCGCCGTACGAGGTTTTCGGACGGCGACTAGTTGGGTGCTATCACGGGATCCGGAGTCAAGATTCGAGAATTAAGCACTCGCGATATAACAATAATGTATATATTTACAAAATGAATGAGAAAGTTGATTATGAATGAATCGCTTATTATAACGAACTTCTACGATTGATATGATTAGTAGCTACCTCTAGACTGAGGAATTGTCTATCGAATTGTACTACAATGTCGATTGATAGAATTCCTTGATACGATTCTTGGCTACCTCTAGATTGAGAGATCGTCCATCGATGTGTACTCGCGTATCGGTTGAATAGAAGTCTGCGTTCGTTGGAAGAATGTTGGATGTTTCACCAGCATTGGAGAATCAGTTTGGTGGGGCGGTCCTTCAAGGGTAGGGCTGACGGTTCCGTTAAGCCTTTTTCGCGTTTGTTAATTAATTTTTACCCGAGCAAGCATTTGTTCACCAGATGTTTTAAGGTTATTTGACCAGGTCCTTGCCTGGTCACCCTTTGCTTGAGTTTTCTATGGAGTAATAAAACATCTGGTGACCACCCGCTCAGGTATACCTCACCATTAATATCCGAAGCAGTAACAGTATTGTATTATAATGTATTATGATGTATATAATATAAATATTAAACCTTGCTTCAATCAGTTATACGTCGCTTTTGTGCCTGTATTTCGCTTCTAGTTCGTATATGTGTTTCTCGTGTAGTATTTTTGCACATTGTTCATTTATGAATTCTGAATTTTGTTTATGGCTTGGTGTAAAAAGGTGTGTTTGTTTTATTGAAAGTATTGAGCAAGTGTAGTTATTTGTTCATGTGCAATATTTTAACGTCTATGAAATATCTAAAAATTTTGATGACGTATTCCAACAGTTTACAAAAAAAAATATGTACTTAATTGCAGTCAATGTTCATAAATAAGTATGAACCTTTATAGTAACTGTTGGTGGAAAAATAGGGATCGTAACACGCACTTATATAATAAATAGGAACTCGACGGGGAACACCTTTTGTCTCTTAGTCAAGGACACGCACGAGAAGAAGGAAATAACGCAACCGGACAAAACGAGCATCATCGCGGGTCGACACTAATGACTACTATCTTTTTTCTAACAGTAACTTAAAGTGTGCTTAAAAGTTAAGAAGCAAATATACATCACTTTAAACCATCATAGTTTCGTAAAAAAAAATATTGATGACTTCATATGTGTGCATCACCAGGATTTATTTCCAAGAAATTCGAAATGTCTCATTGATAAGAGGGCCCACGTACAAACGAAAAATTAAGTATAAATATAAGAGTAATGTAAATACGTGAAAAAATAGTATATTATATGTACTATATCTTATTAGCTAAGCCATAAGAACAGTGTGTTTGTTGTGGGCAGAGTGTCATTTAAAAGGCAAAAAAGAAAACTAAATGGACAACTTATCAATATTACAATACAAGATATAAAGTTTACTTAACGACATTCTGTTTCGTGTAATTAAAGAAATTTAGTGCTGAATAACTACGCGTGAATATGAATTCATGAAATATATTGTGACAAACTCAATGGATTTCATAGTAAGTGGAGACAATAAAACAAAACAGTATCTATGGTACTATACTGTATCTTAATTATAATTAAATGTACGTGTCATATTTCTTAGTATTACTTTTAGTCATTTTATGTATCATTTAATGAATGCCGCATAGTAGTAATGTACGGATTGTAATGCACACCTACTGTTAACAGAGTCATTTGCAGTGATATACAATGATTCGAGTACTAATCTTTTGTAACAAGTCTTCTTGAGTAGAATTTTAGCGTCCATAAAATCAAAACTGTAACCTGTTTCGTTATGATGAACAGCTGCTTGTGAATATACGTTCCTATGATTGCTCTTTTTACGTTTTTTTTTATGGTGGTTGCTTATACTCTTAAATTATCGGTATAGAATATACTGTATTGAATATTTTTATATTGTTTTAATGGTCCTTCAAACTTCTATATAGGTGAAGAAGGTTTTTGATTATTTTGTAACTAGTGAATATATCGCAAGGTTTAAAGATTCTTGCTATTTGTTCACTTTACCCATGAAAGTAAGGTTGTACTCTAGTGTTGTAAATTCTTTTTTGATGGTGCCCTTCTTTCTCTGTATCCAATTTGGTATAAGGAGAATTATAAATGTTATGTACCCTTTGTTTAATGATTTTAAAAGCGAATGTTGGATTATAGGCGTTGTTAATTAGGATCTTTTTGATTAACTTCATATTTTCTTTTCTACTCTTTATATTGGTTAATGTAACCCTCCTGTTTACAAGGTACTTAATAAAGTTAACTTTGTGTTGGATAGGATGTAATGAAGAATAATTTAAGTATATACTAGGTTATTTTTTAATGCAATGAATTAATTATTACAGTGTTGTTTTCTCTGACCAGCAGTACATCCAAAAAGACAATTTAGTTATTAATTTCAATTTTGTGAGTAAACTGCAACATGCAATATTAACTGTTAAAAATTGGAATAACATGTTCTATCGAGTGATGTTGAATAGCATCCACATTGTTTAATGTCGGTTATTATATCACCTACGTATCGCGTACAAAAGGGAGGTGGGAAATCCAATTAATCAATACACGTGTTTTGTAGTTTACTTATGACCAATTCGGCAAATAATTACAGTTATAATCGGCTAAAAACACTGGTAAAATAAATGCAGGTCTAATTGCTCGGACGAAAAACTCATACCTATCCTCACACGTATTTTCAAGTCAAGGGTATTACAATAATTATTCCATAAACTTAAAGAGGCAGGAGACACCATTTCCTAGATATGCAGTTTGCCTTTATAGTGTGTTGAACAAAGAAAACAGTAAACAATGGATCACTGACAGTAAAACTGGCCAAATGCAAGGCGAGGCAAGCTAGATATTTAAAAACCAGCCTAAAAAGTATTGTTATTAACTTTTTTAATTTCAGTTTTTTTGACTTGACCATTTTTTGACATATTGATTTTGCCATTCAAAATGAGACAAAACACGATATAGGATTGTTAAACAGGTTTGTATCTGTTTCTAAATTAATCAGGTTACGGTTAAATTTGATATGGTATTTTTGTCTCTAAAATTGCTCTTTGTATATAATGTTTGTACACTATTCAAATTAAAATGATGGTTAGTATCTAAACTGTGTGCTGCTATAACTGTTAAATAATTAATACTTTCACTAATCACGATTCTTCTGTTCCTTTACCCTAGAACTTTCCTGTTGGTTTGTCTAATGTAAAAAGAGTTACAGGCAGCACAATTCATTTTATAGATGGCATTGCAGTTTTTCATGGTAGTATGTCTTTCTATGTTTTTACAATAAAAACCAATCTATTTTCAGATCTGAATATGTATTTAAAATTGAAAAATTTCAAATAATTTTATAGGAGTTACTGATATGTAAAGCAATATAAAATATCTACTTTCGCCTCTGTTGTTACCAAGGTTGTCATCGTCCATTCTTATATCTGCAGTATTATAGTCATAATTATTATAAGTATATTTTATTCTGTTGCACATTATCTTTAGAGTTGGAGAGAGAGGTAAACCAATAGCCATTATTGCTTTTTTATTAATTCAATATTATGTGTCAAATCTACTGTCGACCAGTGGAGCCGTTCTATCTACTAAAATTGAGAATACATTAAAAGGTCTATTAACATCGCTCCTGGAGCATCCTCGAGTATGCCGCAACGTGTAATTATTGTTATTCCTACGCCTATGCTATTTGCACCCTACATCTATGTTATCTTCCTTGAGGTCAGTCAAGCGTGTGCGTGGCAGACAATGGGATACATAGAGCATTTCCTTTGAGAGGGGTATGGATTGATAATACTTAACGGAATAATATAACTTTCTTAGGTTAACAATGTTTTAATCTAACATTTTTTTTAACGTATTAGTGATATTTTTGCGATCAAAATGAAACCGAACATAATATAATTACGAGATACCTAGTTGTTCATATTTGACATAATAATAGGAAAATATTTTTAATATATTATAACTTTTCCATAAATTTTTCGGAACTCCAATATTTCATTTTTATTCGGTACGTATATAATCTTACGCTTTCCCTACAAGCATTTATTTTTATGTCAAATGTGGACTTGGCCTACACGTAAACCGGCGATATCAGCTTATGTTTACATTGTTTGAATAAAATATTGTTCATATGTTTGAATAACAATACGTTGCCCATAAAATAGTGTCTCCGTCTCCTCATCAAGCTTGCTCAGATGTTTCTTTCCTCATTTAGGTAGTTCAAATAGTGCCTTCTTTCCTCTTAAAGTCACTCAAATAGCATCTCCAGCATAATTTAAGTCGCACCGTTTCTTAAACTTTCGACGGAAAATATGGAAGCATAGCTTACATTTCGGTATGTACACGATACTTTATATAACTTTATAATTATACACGTTCGACGTGTATACATATCAGTCCTAAATTTTCTTTCCATATGGTTAACCCTTATACTCATAGTGTAAAATAAAAAATGATCATTTACCGCAGGAACTCATTTGCAGAAAAGCTAATGTCTTATCGAATAAAAATGTAATTCTTCCTTACTTTGCATTACATACATCGTACAATCATTCCGCGTCTCATTCTTGCCTTACGTTCCGCGATAAATTCCGCAGTTAACTGGTTAAATAAATAAATGTGGACGTAATTATATCATCTTTAGCCTTATTTTGATCGAGAAAATTTTACGAATGAGTACAAAAAATTTTAGATTCAAAAAATTGAAATTAAAAACGCTTTAAAATGTCTCGCTTACTTCGCCTCTAGCTTGGCTAGCTATTATGTCTATGGTGCCCTTTGTTGGCCGTCTCCTTTGTTTGGCACACTATAAAGGCATGTTGCACATGTAGGAAACTGTGCTATCTACCTTTTTAACGTCACAAATAGTTTTCACAAAATGTGACCTTAATGGGATGATTACTGTAATTTCTTTTTATTCACTAAAATGATCAGTGGAATGGTAATTTAAAAATCTAAAAGGGTATGTTGCTCTTTGATATCAATTTGTAGAAATACTATCGTCAATATTTTTTATTAATGTTATGTCAACAATTTATACTATTATGCGCTTCAAGTTGCATTGTAAATTTTAATCCACGGTGAATATTATGACTTTTATACAAAACTGAGCCTGTATTATCTTTGTATAACACTGTGATAACATCTTTTATATATCTGGAACAGATAAACGGGAAACTTCACACTGCTTTCTCAAGATCGGTTAAAAACAATTTAGCTAGAATGATGAAATGAATAAACCCATTGAGCCACTTAACTTCTGTTTGTATATAATAGGTTTGAATAATTAGATACGAACAAAGACAACTTTTTTTTTTGTAGGCATTTATGCGCATAATTTAAAACACATTCGATCTAATCATGAATATGTTGGCGCATAGTTAAAAAATGACCACGCAGAGTTCATCGGAACGTTGCCATCATTATTGTTGGCGTAAATGGAGCTCTAATTCCGAAAATAATCAAATAAATTGTTCATTGTATTTGTTTTGAAGAGTTCTGTCAGAATATAAACAAAAACTCATACTATTTCATTAAGAAAGAACAGCTTTGGATTTTAATTACCTTCTTTACGTCACTAGTAGTACGATGATAAAAAATAGTGACGTTAGATTATAAGCCCTCGAAACTAATCGAACTTAATCGAAAGTATTTTTTTTCTATCTGTAAAACCGAATATATTATTCGAATGACCTGTTTTAACTGCCTCTTTCTGTATAAGATTGAAATGGATTACTTTGTAACAGAAATTACAAAAACGTTCAATCTTTCAGGTGTATTCTTTTCATTTCCTTTTTTATGTTTTTTGTGATGTTTTTTTTAATTGTTGTATTTCTTTCGTTTTATTTGTCGAATCTTACTTATGGGATCATTTACAGCAGGAATATAATAAAATAACTGCTTGTGATACACGTACAGAAATTAGTGAACGTCGTACTTAAGAGAGGGTAAAAAGTAGTAGATATTCCTATTCATTATTGATGAGATTTATATCGCAATATCGAATAATTGTATTCCTTATACACTAAAAACAGAAATAAAATGATAATCCTCAAAATGTTTAACAACATCTCAATGAGTTTGTAATGTTATTGTATTTTTCGTAAATGTCCTAATCAACTCGTGTCGAAAAGTTAAATGTAATTATGAAAACAGAGGGAAAAGGGCGGGACTAACAGTTTACGTTAACAAAGTACGTGACTGTACTCTCTGTCGGCATTGATTTTAAATCCAAATAGAAACTCAAATGAATTCCTTCTTTTCTCTACCCTTGTAATGAAATATGCGACTTGCTAATGTATATATATAGGATATACGGCAACACGGTACAGAAAAGTTATTTAGACATTCTGCTCAAATCATTTGTAAAGCAGGCTCATCGCATTTTAAGCTATATTCTGATATACTGATGACATGTAAAACCGATTATGCTTAATTCTTGGAGAAAAGTGTATTTTTAACGTGACCTACCTGAACGCCGGCGACCTTTTTGTTGTAGAAGAATTCATTCGGTCGTTCCCGCAGGTGGAAGTGCTGATAATGGTGCTCAGCATCTTCTAAGTATCTGGAATCGTTGGTCGCCTTGAACAGCCAGGCTGCCGCCCAAGCTAGCTCGTCTCCGTAATCTGTACTCTCATAATATTGAGCTGCGCCACGAATTGCCTCGTGATAAAGGCCACGATAGGTGTTCGCAAACCTGTACAGCGCTTTGGCATGCTTAAGGCACTGAGAACTGTACTCCGGATTGGTGGATCGGAAGACGATGCTCGTCGCGGCAAGAGCAGCTGCAGTTTCCCCAGCAAGATCGGATCCTGTTAGAATAAGTGAAACATTACAATTAGCTTTTCATTTATTTCTTGAATTAATGACTTTTATTGCCATGTACCAGGATTAGTTATAGGTAGACTGCGGATTATAATATATTTATAGGAAGTAGATAATGTTATGGGACGTAAACAGTGATTAGTTTTGTCAATAAAATATTCTAAAAGTATTACTGTTATTTTGAATATTGTATGTCTTGCATACTTTGTTTAAATATGTAAAATATGTTATAACATATACGTATGTACAATAATCATTCCATTAAGGTCGCATTTTTTAGGTACTATTTGTGACGTTAAAGAGGCAGAATTTTGCTTATTGGTGTAATTTTCTCGATCAAAATGAAGCCAAATATGATATAATCATGATGATTTTCACTCTAAAGGCGAGTGTGGCTTAGTTGAAAATTACATAAGGTATCGTGTACATGAAGAAATAGAATCCATACTTCTATAGTTTCCATTGAATGCATAAAGAACTGTGAGACTTGAATGATGCAGGAAATACTATCTGAGCGATTTTAATGATAAAGAAGGCACTATTTGAGCTATTTTAATGAGGAAGGAAACAGCATTCGAGCAATCTGGATAAGAAGAAGGGAACACTATTCGATGAATAACATACGACTTACGTGTAGTGGGAGTCTGTATTCGACATAAAATTAGATACTCGTAACAAAGGCATAAGATTACGTTTCTACCCAATAAAAATTAAATATTGCAATCCATATTAAATATTCTGGTCAAGAACCTATTTTCTAATATAATCGAATTAATGATAAACTAGAATCAGTTGTAGAATAAGTAATTAATAAGTACTTAAATGCGTTAATAATGCTTTCGTGTTTGGTATTATTCTTATCGGAAAAATCTTATCAAGATGTTAAACAAAATTTTAGATAAAAAAAAATTAAACTAAGAAAATCATATCTTTGCGTTAAGAATAGTCGCACGGTGTTTTTCTAAGAGGATCTATCCGTACACTACATTGTTCGGTGCATCACACGCTTGACTAGCTCGGACAAAGATAACATAGGTGTAAATTGTAAATCGCATAGTCGTAGGAGCAGCACTGCGACTTTAACGGGCAAGCTCCAAGTGCGATCTTAATGGAACTTTTGCTTACATCTCGCAAAATACGTTTTATCCTTCGGTTTTACGCATTTACCGTTGATAATATTGAAAAAGGGACCTCTGTAGTTTATCGTAATTCAAATTACGGCAAGCAAAAATAACAATCTTTATGCTTATCCTAGACATTCTTTGTATATTTTTTGCATGTTACATTCGAATATATTCAACTTGCACTATATATCCACAGTTCATTCAAAGGTGAAGAAGAAAAGAAAATACTTGGGCTAAAAAAAAGAATGAGACATAAAAGTCATTTGTACTTGATGCTGTGCATGGTGGAATCAAAGTTACAAAATTTTACACAAGCCTTCAATAAATTGATATAGTGAGAACTTATTGCGTACTGACTTACTATGTAATTAAGTCGAAAAGATCGCATAATCTTCACTTGCCCCTTTTATCTAATAGTACAAAGCTCATAAAACACGTTCCCACATTGCTGCTAGCCCTGATGTTTTTCAAATATAAAGTGTATGTTAATGTTTCTTTATTTATTTTGGCATGCAACCTAACATATTTGTTTGTAATAACGTCGCAGATCAAATGCTTGCGATATATAATTTATTTAACAGTGACGTCTAGAAGTAAAAAGTAACGTTCAGCACACACCTGCTGAAAATGATTCGGTAAAATTTCGATTTATGATAAGCACTTCAACTTTAAATGATATTAAAAACTAATAATTTTTTGGACGTGTTTCATGCAATAATTCGTGTAACGGATTAGAGAAGAGATTTTCTCACCAGGATGTTCCGGATCAATCTTGTAGGCCGGTCTTGTGGTGTTCAGCTCCTCCGGGCGGCCCCAAAAAGTATGATCAAGGGAGAAATCGCCCACTTGTCCGTAGAAGACGTTCTCGCTAACATGGCATTTGATGAAATAATCGGTTGCCCATTTGATCGCCTGGCGAAGTTGTTCGTGTTGATCGGCACTTTCGTAGGCTTCTGGCCAGCTTACGGCCCCCCATGCAAGGAGTGTAGTGGTCGAGGCCATGGTAAACCCAAATTTTACAAAGTCACCGGCTGAAACATTCATAGTAATCGATGATGCTGTTGAACTGAAAGATTTACATTATACGCAGCAGGAGTCATTAGTTCACAAATATTACGCGATATTGATAGAAAATACGTAAAAGACAAAATGTCCGGTTTTATATTTTGTAGCAAAAATATTTATTTCAGTTATTTTATTTATATAAAAAAAAAGCATGACACGATATTTACTTTCTAACTTATACTATAAATCTTATAACACAATCGTCATGTCTTAGAGTGTCTGTTGACGCACACGTAGTTCCATATGCATCAGCGCAAGAACGGATTCTTCAGAAAGCTTTCTCGAGTGGGTTAGAGAATTAAAAGCTAGTATTTAACTCAAAGCACTGCAGTTATTTTAATAATTCAATATTATCTTACAATAATACATACTCGCGGTCTTCGGTAACTTTTCCTCTCATATTGTACGAAAAAATGTGTCTACTTTGATGCGTAGGTTTAATAGTTAAAAGGGTTAATGAAATAATCATTATTAAAAATTAAAATTAGTATTACAAAATTTAAATATATATCATTAATAATATATGAAAAATTTTATATATAATATTATACATTATATATATATATATATATGGCTGATCTACCGGAAAGCGGCCGCTTGACGATTAACTGTGGCGTGAACGAAACAGCACGTAAAAGTACTGTAGCGCTTAAACGCGTTTAAAAAGTTAATGAAATAATACTAAGCAAAAATTAAGGTGATGAGTCATTCATGTAAGAAAAAAAGAGACGCTGAAAGAAATCGCTACCCACGCCTTCCGGCCAAATTCTTTTTAAACACCTTATATTTAAATTCGGGTGAATCTCTGCGACCATTGCGTATCATATATGACTTTAATTTTTTTTATTGACCGTAACGTTTTGTTACGTGCACTGCCGCTACGCCTACGAAAAGGGAGATAAAGAGACCAAACAATCAAAGTTATCGGTACTGGGTGGCTATGAGTCAAAGCCGTAAAACAGTACCTTAATCATAACAGGAAACGGGGAGAAGATCCGCAAAGACATTAACTCTTTGACATCAAGAATTCTGAGAACCCCCAAAACAAAACCGAAATGTAAAACGCATGAGATAAATGCACGTACAGAATCAGGTCATGCCGTCGTCATTTTTTCATCGGGAAGGGGTAGAACTCTATCAATATATAAAAGGGTACTTTTGGCCACGACGCACAGTCAGATTATCAATATACGAGTTTGCACGACGGTTCGCGACGGTCTCGATCTCCCTGCGCTTAAGTTTTAACGAGTAACGTTCAATCATATTGTGTCAGTATTCTTAATCGAGTTTTTCTCCATCCAGTAGTAGACATCACGATATTTGTGAACTACCTGAGGCGTATTCGACTGCGTATCGGAAAGAATACAAATACCTGGAATCAACCAACATTTAATTTCTTTTCTAATGGGAAGTTTCCGATTCGTCCTGATCCAAAATTGTTTTTGGAAAGCTTGAGGCGCACTCGCTTTCGTATCGGCGGACTCCAAACGATAGGATCGGTTTGATGAGTAAATACATTAGACGAAAACTTTGCAGTGGACAGGAACTCGAATTTAAGCCTTTCACTTAGAAAAATTAATAAAAGTCTTTATTCCGAAAGAAGGTTTTGTTGACATCCTTCTTCAACCTCCAAAATTCGCCCAAAATCATTGTCAATTTGCCTCATCCCAGGGGAGTGTCGCGTAGGCACGCTTGACCCAAAACTATAAATTTCTCAATTTTAAAACTATAATTAAAAATCGCTAAATACAATAGATTCGTGACAATTTCAATAAATTTCTTGAGCCTTTGCTCGAGGCCCTTTTCGCTCGGGCGAACCAGCAACTCGAAAGCAGTAAGCCGTTCACGTTTATCATATTTCATGAGTTCTTTACAGTTTACTTACAATGATTTCAGATATAATAAAGCACTTTACACTTGTATATTTGGACACTATATACATTTCCATAGTTTAAAGAAGGATATTTGTTAAACATTACGTTCTATATTTTTTATTTGTTTGGTATTTTATAAAACAATCTTCAAGATGCAGCCTTGACTTGTCGGGGCAAAGGGCACAGTAGTACACAGTTTGTTGCTTTTTGCCAGGCTTGATTCGTTGGGAATAAACCTTGCAATACCTTTTTTTGTCCAATTAAAACAACATAAAACTTGCCATTTAGGCGGAACTTACAAGAGTCTTCAGAGCTGCTCTGAGAACTAGAAGCTGTGCTAGGTGTATTTTGCCGGAAATCTTCTCTCAATTGATCAAACAAAGTTTTCAAGCACTGCATGTAACTAAGCGGCCGCTTTTTTATCGGCTTCTTTGCTGATTTATAAAGAATATATGAATTGATACCCTATCTTCATCATTTCCGTCTTCGTTCTCATGGGCATGCTGTCTATATACAGATGTTATTTTGTTTGTTATTGCCAAAAGAGAGAACTCATCTTCATTAGCAGTAATTCCTTCGCCGTATTCCATGCTTATTGGGATCAGTAACTTTGAGAGAAATATTCTGATTGCTAAGAAACTTGAGCTCGAACTAACGTCGAAGGCAGAGCCCGACCCGCGGTCGTAAGTGTTTTTGAGATAAGACATCTTTGTAGTCATTCTAAAATACGTTGTGTCACTCGATACCTCATAAGATTATACACAAAAGGACAGGAGTAGACTCGTGAAGCAATATTCGTTAGGCCCAACCTAAATAAACACCATTATCGCTCAATTTACCGCATCGATCCAAATAGTGCCCGAGAGGCGCCGCTCGAGTTGTCGCATCACATCCAGTGGTACCTGAGAGGCACAGCTCGAGCGCAAAGGGTTAATACGCTGAATGTCCCACGAATTTATAAGGAAATCTCCGTCAGCTTACGCGCGTTGCTTAGACGTGCGCTGCCAGTCACTGATGCTTGACGTGGCTTGAACGGAAAGTTTAGTGTCAGTTACCGATTACTGACGTGTCGCTTAACGTGTTAACTATTGAGCCATACACAAAAATGGACACATTTATGCATATAATGAGAAATGAAGAGGGAAGAGCGTACGAACAAGCTGCTTCAGAAGACCGCTAATAGGTATTACTGTGAGATATTGCCCTCGAGCAAGAAGAGGTTCGGAGTCCGATATTGACAAATGTAATATTATATACAAATTCAATTAATAAGTTACGACGGATGACTGAGTCTTCCTGTTATTATCTGATGACTGCGTTCGTCGGATGTTATTGAACGACTGAATAAGTCGACAATCGAAAGACGACTGCCAAATTATCGATTAACCCCTTGACATACAAATAAAATGGAATTTGATGCGTCCGAAAAATACTATTTATTTTGACTCAACTGAACAGTTATATGCAAGCTAAGAAAGAGAGCATTTTATTTTGAAATTTGGATAGTTATATAACATTTAATCGGGTTGACATATAATGTCAATGGAGAACAATTATTTATAATTTTTACTAAATTATCAATCTTTATATTACTATTTATTTGTATATTTTTATTTCTATATTACTAAATTACTAATTTTTACTAAATTCAAATATTCTCTAGTATGATATTCGCCATGTGAGATTATTGCTATACCGAACACTGCTTGTAACCTGTCATTACATTAATTTCCTACTTTGTCGCCGGCTACAGACCAAAATCAGATTAATCCCGGTTACCTCCAATACCGCGGTGTGACGCTTCGCATAGCCAAAGAGTGAGGTATTCCGAGCAAGTCAGGGAAAGCACACTTGTGTTTAGGAAGTATGAGGGTTGAGAGTACATCATAGAGGAACGGAATATTATTAAACAAGCGGCGGCCGTGCGGATTAATAGAATAAATACAATTTAAGAACCCGTTTCTGCGAAATCTCCTCGGCGTTCGGTATCAGATCCACAATCGTTTAATTTCTTTTCTTATTAGTATATCGAACCGTAAGAAGCGTGAGGTGTAGAATATGCATTTCTTTGTATAAAGAGCTTTCCTTTTGAGTAAACTCCAATGCACAGTATTCAATCGTATAGATACTATAGTAAACCGTATAGATCTAGTTTCTCATTTCCACCTTCCTTTGCTTTCCCGATCTTCATCTAAGAAAAACCCTCTTACCTAAGAAGACCCATATCAAATCAATTACATACTTTCAATGTGCTTTTTTCTGATTTACGTATTTGTTGATGCAACTTTGCAACTGGTTCTGTTGAGAAAGTGGGAAGGTGGGGAATCTTAAACATTGTAAGCAAACCAAAATTAACGCACGAGTGAAGCAACTGAGTAATCTAATAATCCACGGCGTCCACCGAAAACAGCTCTTTACAAGTTAGACTCGTCAAAGTGTACAATGGCACATGAAATGAATAACAACCCCAACTTGTTATTTCATATCAAGGGGTTAATAAACGTTTAAGTCTGTTAAGAATAATCTAGTTAGGTCTTTCTCTAAGGGCCAAGCTTTTGAGTTTTTGGCACTTACATGCATTCTATTAATGTCTAAAGGATTCTATACGACCTCTTTGTTATAATTGGTCGACTGCATTTTTAGGAAAAACATAGCCCTGCCGGTTGCTAGATTGTCGTTCATTGACCGTTTTAGGATAGTTGGATATGACCAAAAACAATAGGAACGTACACATTAAATCATTCATTTGTTCCGTAACCCCTAAAGGGGAATAAGGAGCAGCTGGAATATCTCCGTGGTGGTGTCAGGCGGCAGGGACTGGCTGCTCCTGATTTATCGACTCTACGATTGATATGCGCGCGATTTACAAACTGCGCAAAAACTTATGATCGTAGTCGGTGCAATATATGTTGATATATTTAGTTGCATTGTTCATAGAAACAGGCGAATATAATATTGCGGAACCTAATATACGTTATTGCCACTATAAGGAGATGGAAAAAGATGGTATAAGCTGAAAAATTGAAAAAATGTCCTTCAAGAAGAAACTGTTGCATCTCAGTTATTTCGTATTGTAACTGTACGTCGGGCCTTTCCGAGGGCAACCGGCTGAACGGTGTGCTTATATGTTTATTGAGATACTAATGTGCTCGGGCTTCCGAGCTCCGGATGACGGTGGTGGACTTGGTAGGATTCGAATGATGACACACCTCAATTTTAATTAATAACCAATATTTTATTCAAAAGGTATATCGTGAAATCTCAGATCCTTTGTTACGGTACTACACGCAATATCCTCGGCGAGATGCGCGCATTATTGGAGTCGCGATCCGACCTTTGCTCCGTAAGCGACAAAGCACTTAATGTTAGGTTTAAACAATTATTAACGCGTACGCGGGTCGGTGGAATCAGTTGCGACGTGATCTCGCTTTTCTCACGACTCTCGAGCTGCAGCTCGTGAACTAAACGCAGTGCGTAGTGTTTGCAGAATTCGCGCAACCTTGAAGGGATGGCCCTCCCGCTTGACTCTCCCCCTGGTGGCTAAATTTAGATTTGTCGATGCTACTTCTCGCGGTCAACACTATGGGTTTGTCATTGGCTTTCCTACGCTACGAAACGAGTGAGGATTGCTTTTGTCGCGTGCCCTCTGGTTTTCCTTTAAAACCAGAAGCGACAAACGGCAGGCGTAATGCGTGGGTCGCTCGAAGAAGTTTAGGTCAACACACAGGGGTACGAGAGTCCTGCGAGTTTTCCAGCTCCCGGGAAACGACTTTAACTCAGCTCTGTCCAGCTCGTGTACGCGACCTAAGCTGACCAAACTGGCAACCGTATCTGTCCGGCCGCAATTACGGGCGGAGGAGAGTAAGGTCCAGGGTCAGCCTCCTGGAGAATATCCGGTCAATGTACGTTGGTTCGGCAATCCGGAGATCGAGCGTTCCCACGACGCCCGAACACGCACCAGGGATTGCTCGCGTACCCTCCGGGACGGGAGTACGGTCAGTATGAACGGTCGCTGACGATGGCCGTTGATCGGCGATACATAAACTCGCTAGGAGAATCGGCAGGCACCGTAGTGAGCTAGGCGAATTCTCCGCGAGATGATCGGGTCACAAGGCTGTACCGCGAACTCGTACCGCCCAGAGCCGGTCAGGCGTTACACCATCTGAACGCACTTTGCCAGGCACAGTGGAAACGCAGAATCTAAGACAAGTAGGGCACCTTAGTGAGCTAGGTCGACTCAGAAGCGCCGTATGGGCTAGCAAGGATTGCCGGGTATGAGTAAAGCCGTATGGCCCAGTACCACTAACCGTTCCCCGCTCCGGCAGATGTCGATTTATTTATCGCCGCGGAATATGAAGTCGATAATGTTTATTTCGTATTCGGGACTATCGCGCCCGAATACAAGCAAACCCCTTTTTTTTATATAGCAATTCCCGCGAGTGATTGTGTTAACGTGCACACTACCTCGTATAAGATCTGAACAATCGCGTGAAGGGAGAACTGGCATATATGCCTTATGCTTCTAAAACGTCCTTTCCATTTAACCACTATATGCAGAGTGTCACTCTCGTGCGCTGCATCGACCTTCTTTGATCGTACGATCTAGGAGGGGTCTCGACGCATGCGCACGAGATTTCGTCGATCAGGGGATTAGGTCGGCCACTCGCGGACCGCCCGAGTGTATGGAACCGTCCATACGGTTACAGTATGTCTTCGCAACATTAATTGTTTCGCCAATTGTTCAAACACGAAATAGCTAAATAGTGCGAAGTTTTTATTCAAAATGTATAACATTGTATTGCGAATTGGTGATGACAACGGGTCAGAAGCAATCAGGTAACAGCTCGATACGGATTATTAATCCCCTTTTTTCAGAACTGTAATGTACTTTTTTCCAGAACTGTGAAACAGTTCTTTTCACAACTATGAAACAGTTATTGTGAAAACCACGATTTATTTTACGTTCGAACAATTGACCTATCTATTAATGTTACAAAGTCCTTATACGAATCAGATTTCATTGTGAAGGACTTTTTTTTAATCTTTAAAGCAAACACCCTTCTTTTTCATCTCCTTATACTTGCAATAACTTATAATAGGTTCCGTAACATTACATTCGCCTATTTCTATGAACAATGCTATCAATATGTATTACACCGACGATGATTATAAGTTTCTGCGCAGTTTGTAAATAGCGCACATGTAGATTATAGAGTCGATAAAGCATGTCCAGCCTGTCCCTGCCGCCTAGCACCTCCACGGTGATATTTCAGTTTTTCCATGCTCCCCTTCAGAGGTCGTGGAACAAATTTATGATTCAGTGTGTACGAATGTGTGTGATTAAGTGTGGCTTTGATGAATGAAAATCGTGCCTATGTCGGGGAGACTAGATACTTTATTGCCCAAAAAATCTTTGATACTAAGCAAAAGTCCGGTAAGTAAAGAATAGAATAGATCAGCTCGGTGCCATTTGGGCATTGGAAAGAACAAAGTACAATAAAAATTCCATTATGTTCGTATCTGGAGGTTTCTCCTTTAAGTCACAATACTGTCTCTACATCTGTGCTATTATTTACACCCTACACCCCAAGTTATCTTCCTTCGGAGCTAGCCAAGCATGTGATGTGACCGACAATGAGATGTAAGGCGTGGCTCCTTAGAGAGTACGACATGACAGTACTTAACAAAATAATATTATTTATTTAATATTTATTCTAAAACTGATTATATTTTATTATTGCTTCGATTATATTACAAAAATGTGTTGTTGGTCACACTTGAAATAATAATAAGTATTTTTAATATATTATAACATTCCCGTTAATTTTTATAACAACAATATTTAATTTCTATTCAGTAGATACGTAATCTTATACCTTTGTTACAAGCATCTAATTTAAGGGGTAAGGCCACTCCAGTATTTTCAGAAAATCGATTTTTTTTTCTTAATATGTTCTCTTAAATCGTTAAGAATAAGAGAAAAAAGGTTTCATGGCCCGAAGAAATCTGAATGAGGTCGTTTTCGAAGGTTTTGCTAAGGCATCTCGCTGCGCGCTCCAAACGCTTTTGGCTCTGTACCGCCTTCTTGAGTTCAGACCTTTGCAATCACCTTTTCTATTGAGAATCATTTATTTTCAGAGTTCTAAAAAGTATATAATGCATCGATTACGTTTGCAAAATAATGGGAACTCGGCTAAGAAATTTGAAAAAAGAAGTAAAAGATTTTGGTGGGAAAGAAAAATTGACGGGCAAGCTCATTGATGAGCTTTCAATGTACTACGGCTTGACCATCCGCAACAATCACAATTCAATGTAAAAGATAAAAAATGAAATTTGGCAACGTTGTACCACAAGCTGTCGACGCATGACAGGACACAACACGACAAGTGCTCGTCCGGTGAAAGTTTGTGGTATTCGTGGCAAAAGGCAAAAGTCACCAATACATTCAATAATTGATTACACAGGGAAGCTCTTCCACAAACAGTTTTTGACGTCACCAAATCCATCTACGAAGAGCTGAGCTGTCATGACCTTCTTATACGGTGTTTAGGTGGTTTTACGCAGAACAGCAATAAAAGCTTCAATGCTACGGTTTGATCAACAGCCCCAAAATCAACATCAAGTGGGAAAACTGTCCTGGATTTTGCAGAAAAATTATTTTGTTGTATGCAGCTGTAATAATGGAATAAGCAGTATCATGCAAGTTATGGTGGTTTTAGGCGGTTATAACTTCTGCGTTGAGGCGGACGACCGCCACATCGAGTTATCTGAGCGATCGCTGACTGAAGCTACAAGAACATTTCAGTTGGCTGTGAAGTCAGGCAGGAAAGCTGAAGGACAGAAAAATATCAATTTGGAAGGCCAATTGTATGGTGCAGGCATTGCAGAATAAAGGTATAATACAATTTTCTGCTATAGAATGTTGCTCGAAACTTTAAATGCGATTTTCTCGAAAGTACATTTTTCATTGTTGGGCGAAATGGGCGAAAGGATAACTTCTACAAATCTCCATCAATTCTCTTGAAATTTTGAGGGTGACTTGCCAGATACATTATCTATCGAACATCGTACGGATTTTGCAATAAGTTGAAAACTTTTTTCTGTATAAACAGTTTTTCGGTCGAATTTGTAGGTGAAAATGAACTATTTTCTTAAAATGTGCACCATTTCCCAGGAAAATGGTATTTTTACATTTTCGTACGTAGTTCTGTATCTTTTGGCATATATTTTCTACAAATTTTTGGTTTTTTGTTCCAGGTTGAAATCTGTGGGAGGAATCTGTTTGTGTTTTTTCTGGGTGTTCGTACGTCAAGAGTCGTAGACGTCGCGGTTCTCCTCGCGGATATCCGAACTGCTTTTCGAGTCGAGATATCGCTTCGGGAAGATGGAAGCCCGACGAAACTCAAGCACGAAGCTTGGCGCCGTGCTACTGGCCTAGACTATCGTGATTGTCGCCACGCGACACTTTTGCATCTTAGTTATTTTGTATGTCTTTTTAATATGATTTGCTTCGTCAGTTACTCCAACGAAGCTACTAAGATGCAAAAGTTTCTTCGCGAAGGACATTTATTCAATGTTTAAAGCTAATAGCTTCATTTTCCATCTCCTTATACTGCCAATAACTTATATTAGATGCAAGAATATATATCAATATATATTATACCGGGCAAGATTATAAATTTCAGCGCAGCTTGTAAACCGCGCGCATATTGAGCGTAGAATCGGTAAACCAGGTCCAGCCGGTCGCTGCCACTTGATACGTCCACGATCGCATTCCAGCTTCTTCTTGCCTTGAGGGGTCGCGGAACAAATTATTGATTCGATGTGTACATAGGAATTGAAAAATTTCAACGCTATGGATTAGTGGTTGACAACCTTTTTTAAGTTGGAAAATTCTATTGAGTAAAATTTTTCGACGGAACGTTAAATAAAATAAAATGAAATAAGTTTATTTTCTATTTAATCCCCAAATTTCAAATATATCGTGACGATATTGTTTTCTAGGTTCACGTTTTGCCTTTATAACTCGTTACAGAAAAGAATCAACGAACCACAGGTTTAACGAAGATAAAATAGTCGTAAGAGCAGGGCAACACCACTAAGGGAAGCGACACTAGTAAAAATTTCACTATACCTTGCAGTTTATCCAATTGCCATAAAACACTTTCGAAATGCTTACGGGACGCTAGTGCTACGTGGAACACAAATTAGGAACCACTACTATAGACCAGTATCTAATTGTAATTTCAACGATTTTTGTAACGCTGATATGTTGTTCTCTTGTGCGCCAATAACGTCGCATGTGACACGGAAATGGTAAGAGGGCCAAGTGACTTCCGGACCACTAGACAAAGTAATACAATGTACACCTGGATTCATTAATTTAGACCTGGGCTCTCGATGCGATGCACGAGGAATAGAATATGACTGTGGCAATCTCAAGTTGTTGCAACCAACAGGTTCAGATTTATATCTATTAAATGTACGATTGACACATTTGATTTTTAAGTCGCGCAGAAATTTATAACTATTGACGCCACACTGACATAGTATATAATATAATTTTTTGTCAGCATAAGGTTCACAAAGATTTAATTGTATCACGTTAAATTCTACTATAGCGTTTTTATATTTTGAATAATACCCGGGTGGTCCTCGTATAGAGGTAAATATAATTCTCAGGAGGGTGTTTAACATGCTGGATCTTCTATAAAATTAATCAACAGGAGCCTAACAGAATGAACCCTTTGCACTCGAGTGGCGCCTATACGGCGCCTGGCCGATTTTAAATATCAACACGCGAGGGGCGGATGATGCTCCCGGCCGATTTGAAGTGTCAAATGTTATGACCTTAGTAATAACTCGATATGTGGAAAGAAAGAGGTGTATGTTACAACTCCAGCGATGACATTACGCTTATTGTTGTTGTTGTATACGATATTAGCGGCATCGATTGCTGTGATCATTAGCCGCAACGAGGCTACGGTGTTACGGTCTTTTGTAACTCGATTTATTTCTAATATAAAAGAACCAATGCATTTTTCCAAACTATTTTTTACCGATAACCTCGTAAAAAAAAATTATGTGTGAAACCAATATATATGCTATACAAAAATTGGAAAGGAAGACGCTATCTGCAAACTCGATGTGCCGAAACTGGCATAATGTGAACAACGTAGAATTCTGGAAATTTATTGCTGTGATAATCAATATGAGCACAATGCCATTGGCCAATTTGCAGGAATATTGGTCAAAGAATAACGTCAGTTATATTCCTTTCTATTCGGATACATTCACACGAGACAGATTTAGCCAAATATTCTGGATGCAGCATTTAAAAACTATTTCAACACGCAACA
>JBCFXI010002486.1:0-22018 GCA_038496175.1 Ampulex compressa | reverse complement strand
ATATATACGCAAGTGTATATAGGAATATGTATACGTATACGTATACGTACAAGCGGCGCAATTTCACCGTGTTATGGGATACCCCGCCGGTACCTCCCGCTTTTTCTTCCCGCCCAACCGCCTCCAAGCCCCCTCTCCCCCTCTTTTCTCCCATTCCCGCCCTCCACTTTTCCTTTTTTTTTTAATTTCACCGTACAACCAGGTCTCACCAGGCCGGTTAACAGCGGCCCAATGAAAACGTTTCATTATGCTCGTATTTCGGGCGGCCGTGTACCCGCCGGTTTATCCCGTTTGTTTACCGCTGGCAGCAGAGTGATTTCGGTAGCCGGCGGAAACCTGCGGGAAATCATTGGCCGTCGCACGTCGATGGGGGCGATCGCGATAACGCGCTTACGGTGTTACCACGGAAAGGATTCTCCGCGATATGGGCTCGGGGGCGCGTGTCGTCGCGATAATCGCGTTGGCCGATTACAGAAGCCGACACCGGACCTCCTTTATAAGGCCGTTTATGCGCCCTCGATTGGCGGCTCTTGACAACGCATTCGTGGATTTAACCCTAGGTTGGGATATTTTTCTTCGCGACTTCTTTTCGCCAACGATGACACTATTTTGTCATTCGGATGTTTGTATAGGAACACGTATTTATATTCTTAAAGAAACAATCGCTTTCATCGTCTTGCTTTACCAATTTACTCATTGATCTAGGCTTAATATCTTTTTTTATAAATAAGTATCAGTGTCCGCGAGCAGTAGAAGCTGCGTGACACTCGCCAGCGCCAACTAATAAGTATGTGCGGCTGGCAAAGTGTTAAGAAATTTTCGTGAAATTCTGTAATATAGGGAAATGCTTTTATATTTTATATATAAAATGTTTTTAGGACAAATCTTTGTGACTTCGAGGGAGTTATAGAACGAGCAAGCGTTACGTGTATATACATATGACATAAAAATGATCTCATTTATTCCTCATTTAATCCTCTCGAGTTTTCTTAATACCTTCCAACAAATTCGCGCGATAACCCGTTGTTAGACGCAACGCGCCTGAACGTGGGTTTCAGGGCGCGCGAATTTTGTGGCCGATGTGAAAATCAAGGGGGGAAAAAGTCGGGAAAGGTTTCCTCCAGCCGTTGGTTCAGCTACACGACTGTTTTTCATAACGACCGGGGCCGTCACAGGACCGTGGAGCTTTCGGTCGAATATCTCCTTCCGTTCCTTAGCTGTAATTGCTGTGTCGCGGGGCGAGTTACATCCGGTCGCACGTGTAAGCGAGCCCCTGGGATGGCGTAGTAAGATAATTTACGGGCGCTCACCGGCGACCTCGTACTTTTCCTCGCTTCCGCGCTTCTTACCAAACGTCGAATGTAGGTGCCACCTTAGAATGTCCGCCTCTTTACGATCTTGGATGCAGAAACTCGCCCGCCCCCATGTTTAACCGAGCCTTTTTATTCCAAAGGCGGATAATTGGATAATTGGATAATTGTTTGGGCAGCTGGCTGAGACTGTATTCAAGATTAAACAAGTACTCGTAAGTGATTAGTTATAATGAGTACGAATTTACTCTAAGTAGATATACATACGCTTTAATTCCTCGCTTTTTCTACACGCTGGATGGTTTTCATTTTATAAAGTGATTATATTCATTTAGATATCCATGTCGACAAAAAGTATGGAATATATCCGTTAATATTTATTTAGCAGGAAAATCGTATTATTGGCGTGCAATTGATTGAAATGTAGATTATTTCATTTCAGGGAAATTGCTATTGGTACGTTTGAATAAATAGCTCTTTCTCTTTTAATTGTACAGTGTAGTTACAAAGTTTGAAAGTATATTGGTATTATTACTGATATGAATAGTGATGATATACAAAATTTCTACAGCTGTTCGTGTATGAAAGACGGAGTTTTACGTTCCCAGGTTCATTCGAAATTTCATCCTAGTTTTCATCCGTCGACGAAGTCCCTAAATTTTTTGATTGCCTCCGAGATTACCCTGCGGAAGAAAAAACGTTATTCTAGATGGCACGTGTGCCGATATCCGCAAGATTCTCAGATAATTCGTACGGTCGAGGGTGACATATTGCACCGTAACAAGATTCGGTGCGAGCCCCCCCTAGTCGTTGCGGACGATCAGATCCTTCGCGATCTACTGCGACAGCAGGGGAAGCGACAATAAATTATCTCGATACACATTTCTCAGTCGTAGAGGAGACGGAATAAATTCTCGCCGTGCGGCACAAATACCTAATTTCGTTGCGAAAGTGATTCGTTTATCGCGATTCAAGCAAGTTAACCGGGGGACCGCCGGAAATTAAATGAAAATTTATGTCGCGATTCTGCCTATACCGAAGCAAAGATAAAACTCCCGAATTGAATTTAATCTGCCGGTCTGGAGCGTTGAAAAAAAAAAAAAAAATGCGTAGTCACTGAATCGTAACGCGCGTGCTACTATCATAGCAGAAATACGGCTGTTCGAGGGAAAAGTGGAGTTTTTATGATTGAACTTTCGAATTTTACGAAAATCGTGCCTTCATTCGGGAAATAAGCTGTTCGCCCTCGCTCCTCCTTTCGACTCTTATTTAACCAACTCGGTAATACGAAGATAAAGTGGGAAAGAGATCGTTGGAAAAGCGTTGCGACTAATTAATCGTTTATATGCAAAGCAAGCCGTCAATCCGTTTTCTCCTTTTTAACTTGCCTTGTGCCAAATGATAATACGAGTGATCAGGTTCGACGAGCAAACACTTTCGAAAATTGGGCAAAATATTGATCGCTAATGGGCACTGTGCGTTTGACACGCTATTAAATTAAAATCTATGCTAATGAGGGCAGGTGCAACGGCGCCGAGAGGTACGCGTGCCGTGGCCCAGGTGATAATTGAGGCATGGATCCGATGGTCAATCAGGGTCGATCGATTGGCACGATTTAGGCTGTCCGTTTGTTCGCTTTGTTTGCACCGATCGCCGCACGCATTCGTCCGTCTGCTTGCGATTCCCACCCGTGGAGATCCAAAGTAAAATTTTGCCCAGAGCTTGGCTATTTAATCGGATGCGGAGAATGCTTATGCGGCAAGCTCAATATTTATTTAGTAAATCCATTTGGGCAGCTGACAGCTTTGTTTCGGTTAGTCAACACGGCTGATGGGAGGAAAATTGCGATGGGCGATTTGGCGAATCACGTCCTCCATGCGCCAGCGTGCCCGGATTATAAAGTAACGAGTAAATTTAGGATTGTGACAGAAGTAGATCACTGATAACGCCGTGATCGGAATTTTCATGGAGCCCTTTTTTTTTTTATTTCATCCGATTGCAGTTGCGTTTACCAATAAAACTATAATACGTGGGTATTTTGGAAGGAGCGCCTGTACGTTAAAAACTTATGGGCCTGTGTTTTTCGACCGGTTCCACGTTCGATTTATGCTTCAAAAATAAATTTCCATTAGTCCTCGCAGAAATTTTGATGGTATTTATACTGAGCTATCGATTGAACCGAGAGACTTCACCGAGACAAACCTTGATATTCGTAACTGTATATTTGTTATATTCTCGCTTCTTTTATCTCCGTAGAAAAAGTCTATTAATTACATTCAGTTGATACAGGATACCGCGTTGTCGGCCTGCGATGAATTCCGATAAAATTATGGCAGAATATTAAGAAGGGGACGTGCAGAGGGTGTTAATTTTACGACGATAGAGAGAAGGGCGTTTCGCACGTTAACGCAAAGCCCGCTCGTTTTTGCGTGCAAGGCCGAGTAAATTATTACGGGAGGTGGCTTGCCACGCACAGACATCTTTTTATCGCACCAAGTACATTCCTGAAATTTTAATGCTACTTACACGTATTTGTGAGGGTATTTGTACGGCGCCCCTGTTAGAAATAATGTCCTGTAGCATTAATTTAATTTTGGGTAGAGACGGAATAAACGGAAAAAATTGTCGATCGCTCACGGAAATCATAATTCTGCGCTTACAATGGCTTTGCCTTTAACATCGCGAGATGACATGAAAATTTTTCATAACGCTGTTAACCAATCACGCGTATTCACGCGGAAAGATAAATTTACGTTAAGTTCATTGAAACGTTGGCATCTGGCTCGAATCGTTTTCCGTGTCACGGTGCTCCTCGCGTCTAGAGGAATGCATCCAAGATGCTCACGTAAGCAATAAGCATCCAGACTGCGTCGAAATTTATTGCGGATCTTAATGCGATTACGTTCGTCAGCGTTCTCACGTTTCTGCGTATAATACGACGCAAATTGGACGAGGGACCGTACAGCACTTGCTACTCCGCGATGCGCCAAGGGGATGAGAGTGTCGAAGGAAACCTGTGTTATTTGCGTCGAAAGGAGAGGGTGCCGAAATTCGATAGTCGAATTACTCTACTTGTATTCGAATATAACGCACTATTATACGTGCAACGAATCACGAATTACCATGGAAATTAAAGGTGCACGTATACTTATTCATTGGTCAAGTATAAGAATACCGAATACAAGCATTCTCCTAATTTTACTACGAAATCTATTAAATTAGACCATTAAGTTAAATCTATTAAATTCCCTAAATATTCGACTCGTCGTTCGCGCATCAGAATCCTTCGATTTATTGCGATTAATCATAATCGCTCACGTTAATATAATCCTTCAACGAGGCCCAGCGTAGCCTCGAGAGTTTTTAGCAATGAAATATCGAGCTGTACGCCCCTGACACTTGGGCGACGCAACAATATTTTATTCCGTCCATCGACAAGCGGGGCTCAGCGCTCGGCCTTTCGACCAGCTTCGACAGGGCCCTTTACCGGCGTCCTCGGGAGGGACCAGCAGACAGTCGTTTGAATTTTGAGACATCCGGGGAATTACGTTCTGCTGCACATGCAACTTTCCCCTCGGTGATCCGTGTCCCCCTTCCCCCACAGCCCAGCCCGACTGGTTTCCATCGCGACAAGAACCATCCGATGATGAGATCGGCTGGAAACGGGAGGACTTACGGCGGAGAAATAATTTTTCGGCTCTCCTCGACGAAATAATGGCTCCTGCGCGGGTCGGCTGGGGCCGGAAAAGGGAGTGAGAAAGAGCGAGGGGCGAGAGCGAAGCGGAGAGGATGGAGGAAGCTCGAAAGAGGTAGAGATAGAGAAAGAGAGAGGTGGGAGAAAAAAAGGAGCGAGGAAGCTCGAGAGGGAGGGGGAGAGAAAGCTCGCGAGAGATAGGGAAAGAGAGCAGAGAGAGAGAGAGAGGAAAGGAGCGCTTGCGAAAGATAGACGGAGAGAGCGAGCGAGAGAGAGATTTAGGAGAGAGGGAGAAGTGGGATCGTCCGGACGAAAGGACGGGGAAGAGAATGGAAGGATTTCCACGAGTGCACGAAAGGGAGGAATGGGTGGCCGTGTCGTTTGTTTGCACAGAGTACGTACCACCCTGCTGGAATCCGGCGCTTCACGAGGGACGGGTATCGGCGCGATACGTCCATTTCACGGTTAGTATTACCCGATGTTACGTCCGTGTACAACGACGTACGTGGTAAGAGGCGAAAGACGAGAATCGCGGGAGGGTGGCCTCCGATAATCGCGGAGTAGCGACGCGTTACTCTCTGGAAATGTGTTAGGTTGGCAACTAAGTAATCGCGAATTTCACCCAAAAATCCCTTTGTTTTAATTCGATAATCGATGCGGATCATCGTACCACAACGCGCGATACTGCTGAAAGGCATGGAAATGTGTTTAACACTACCAGCCACTTTCTGGACATATATCTACGTATACCACGTATATCCTTAAAAAAAAAGGGTATTAAGAAGAGATGTCGATGGATCGATAGAACGATTCATAAATGGAATGATAGTAAACCTCAAAAAATGCACGACTACAAAGCACAACGATTTTTCTAAAAAACGACTACCCGCTCACTTTAACCCCTTTGATAGGTTGATTGTTAAAACAACTTGACCACGTACAAAGGCTTCCTTTGCATGGCTTCTAAAAGTCCTCAAAATACTTAATTACCAACCTAATATTTAGTCTACGCTATCGAATCCAAATACTAATATAGTAAAACTACTAAAAGTACCAAAGTATCTCCTTAATTCTCCCATGGACTTATCATAAACATGCAGTCACTAGACACACACCAAGACGCATCAGAGGCATCAAAGACAACAGATGCGCGCTCGATGTGGGGCTACCAGGCCGAGTGGCGAAACGACGCGTGGAAACTGGAAGCGAAACGACACGTTCGCTAGTGTATGTATGAAAACCGGGAGGTAACTCGATAGCGAGCTGAAAGCTAACCCAGCCGCGGATTAGATTCGCCAAAGAGCGCGGGAGCGTTTTGGCCGCTTCCGCGAATGCCCGTGAAATTCGAGGGGGCAATATACGAATCGCAGCCCTGGAAAAACGCGGGGTGGCCAGTGTCGATCGCTTAATCCGGCGGGCGGTTGCAGTGGTCGGCATTCCCGATTTAAATCTTATCCAAACTTTTACGCGGTATTTACCCCGGGCTTCGGTTTGGCTTGGCACGGCTCAGGCCGCGGGTTTTGCCAGCGCGCCACTGATGGGCCGATGGTAGAGCCCCCATCGACGTCTCGACCCACGAGCCATATGCCGTTTCTTCTGTTTCTCTGTACCGCTAGGAGCTCTTCGCCATAACCGTTTGACTCCTGACCGCGATTTACGCTTCAAACGCGGGGCGATGAATAGGGAATTTCATGTCGATTGGAGCTGTACGATATATTGGCAGATGGTTTTTTTATTATAAGCTGGTGTTTTTCGCGTTATTATTTGTGAGAGGAGAGAGTTATGAGTCTTTAATGGAGAATATTTCAATTTAGTGGACGTTGATCGGGCAGTTTAAGTATTTGCTCGATTCTTTGCAGTAATGTTATCTTTAAATGTTTGCTTTTATATCGGTTATTGTCTTTTTCCCAATTTGCAGATTATTATAAATCAGTAAGTCGCCAAAAATTAAGCGATTCTGCTGCTTATGCTTCACTTTTTTCTATTCTTCAAGGTCGCAAGCTTACGCAGAAAGAGAGATTAACATTAAACCTACAGAAGCGGTCGAAACGATTGGTCTAACTTTGCTTAGAAAAATTGCTGCACTTCGTAGGAGAGCATTAATCGGTCTATTGATTTATCGATATCTCTTCTTGACACCCTTTTTCTTGAAACATACATAAAAAAAGATGCATTTTTCTTCATAGTAAGGTATACATAAATATGTCCAGAAAGTGGCTGATAGTTTTAGTCTTAAAGGATGTCAAGATCCAGAGTAATATTGATTACGAGGAGTTAATTGAAATGTAATAGATCCACATTGATGGCCAAGCCGTTAATGAGCCAATGGTGAGCGAACCAAAGGAGTAAAATAGAATTCCTGCGACAATATCGAGAAAAATGTTTGCCAGGCGAACTTTGATTATTCTCAACTTTGTCCTCGCGGTTCCGCGGCTTGTTCGATATACCTCGACGGGCCATCGACATAAATTAGCGGATGGAGAATTCCGCGATATCCTCTGCCACCGACGAGCGCGGCGCAGGCTTCTTTCTCCCTTTCTGTCTCTACTTGCCCCGGTATAAATCATCCACGGGAGTGTTTACGCCCGTGGAAACTGGAAAAGATGGAATCGGGATAGAAAGGAGATCGACCGCGTTTCGATACGCGGGCATGAAACTCCCTGGGTCGCGAATATCGCCGAGCATTTTTCTCGTGTCGGCTCGAATGGCTCATGTGGTTCTGTGCTTCGGGAATTAGGGAGGCGCGCGATCGGTTATGCATAGTTTCTGGAATGTTTCGGGCACGAGTTAGAAGTGAGTTCGGAAGAGTTGATCTCAAGAGTTGATTTAGGACAGGAGAATTAAAAAAGCGTACGATCACTCGGGCTATATTTACGAGGTATTTCGTGTATCTTTTTTTTCGCTTGAGAGAAATAAGGTTGAATCTTGGGTTTAAGAGGAATCGATTGAAAAAACGGACGATCCTAAGTTGTCCTAAGCGATTGATATATTAGGCGCAGGAGTCGAAGTTAGCTTCGAAAAGAATGACGCTGTATTCCGGACTTTGCGCCGCTCCTGTCGCATAACTCATTTGTTTCGTTGTTTTTTCTATGCAACGATGGTATAACTTAAACAATCGAATAAATTAAGCAATTCTGAATTTAGTGGTTGTTTCAACCGGCTATGCAAATAGCGGGCCAATGAAATATATTTTTGCGGTTGTACCTCAGGATTTGTGGTCGCGTAATGACCGGGGCTTGACGATTAAAAAACAAAACCACTATGAGATTTATTCAACGCGGACGTGTGGGAATAGTTCTCAGTCGGATCCCATGAAATATCGCGGAAATAGCCGACAAAATGATACGTATTTGTCGACGCGCTTATCCTGACGAAAATTTATTGTACGATCGACGATGATTAGCCGCACGGGAGAAATACACTTATCCTGATTTATCGTTTCGCCCGTCGTAGACAAATATCCACGGATCAGGCTGAAACGTCATGTAGGTAGATAAAGTAAATTTGCAGTATCGCCAATCCGCATCCTCCAACGATTTTTTACTCAATAACCCAAGTCTTGCCACGTTAAACAATGCGTAAACCGGCCACATGCAGTATATATCACTCTTGGCTTTAATCCCTTATTTGTCCTTTCTTTTGCCATTCGCTCGGTATTTTTAAGCCGACGCAAACGATGGCCGTACATTCTCCGACTTCTTTTTCCTGAGCTAATCATTAATATTAGCAAAACTCGACGTTATCCTGAGACGTGATTAAGGCAGAAGAAAAGCTTCTATCCCGAGGCAAGTGTTTCTAATTCCTTTCGATGCTGTTTTGCCGGCGTACGTTTATCCTGGAACACAATTTATTGCAAAATTATGTGGTACCGCCAGGTGTTGCGAGCTTAATGCCGCGTAAGATCGTCGTTTGGTGTTTAAAGCCCGTGTATCACTCCGTGTATGTGGACTGAACGTGACGCAAACAAGATCCACGTGTAATCGGTTCGCAGGAATTTGTATGCGTAATACGTTTCGGGATACCCGGCCAGATTAAATTCTGCATTTAAGACGATTCGTGAAATTGAAATTTGAGAATATCCCATTCCGGGAGTTTGATTGTTTCGACTCTTCGCTTCTCTCCGCCCTTCTGTCTGAATATTCGCGCGCGGCGCTTTGTACTAATTGGATTAAACATCGATGTGCAGACAGTAGGAACTAAATATTGCATTAATCTGAATTAGATACGTAGCATCACTGCGTCGTGAGTTATGCACCTTTTAAGGAAATACACCACTCGCAATTCTGCGAAACGAACCCACATTCGAGCACTTCGCACACAGCACAGACACGTATCGTCTAACATCGATTACTCTCATCCTCGATCATTCAAGACAACGCTTCACAACAATTCAAAATAACCCAATATTCATCAAACTTACAAAACATATTACAAAGACAGTCTCAAGTTAAACACCTTCCTCATCTTATCCAATCGTTCCAAGTTCGACGATCCCCATTTCCAGTCCGTCCGTCGGAAGGCGCACCTTTTTATTCATCATCGCGCGTCAGGAGGCGCGCCGGGCGTACGTCCCTGAAATTGGCTAAACTCAAAAGCAAGTTATTCCGCCACTTCCTCGCCGCTCCTCGCTACAATGGTGTCAGAATTATTTCACATTAACGGTGGAGGAGGATGGAGAGAAGTGGCGGGTGGGCCGGTGCGTTCTTTGTGGCGAAAGCGGCACTATATCGTAATATTCGTAACCCGCGGCGCCTCGAGAATTTGCGCGAGGGCGAGAAAGGCGGCTCTGGTGCGCCGCCCCTCCTCCTCGCCCCTGGCCAGGACGGTTAAGTCGCTATACGTACCTGACCTGCGTGAATTGCGGGCGTGCGGACGTTACAATATCCACCGGCAGCGATTCTTCCGGGCGGCGCTAACTGGAACTCACTGCATTAAAGTTTACCCCGGTTCTTTCTTATCATAATCGCATTTGTGGATAATGGGGCAGGGATAATTTGTTATCGCGGGATGTCATGGAGCAGAAACTTTTTAAATTACTTCGTTCTTCACAAAACTTTTCTTCCCGCGCCCTTTCTTTCTTTCCCTCCCCCCCTTCGCCACCCTTCCTGGCCCTCGCGCGGGCCGTGTTTCTCCTCGCAGCCGGGGGAGGGAGGGGGAGAGAAACGAGCGTAGTTAGACATTCACGTATGGAACGGGCATGGATATTTTTCTAACCATTACTCTCTCTGGCCTCTGTCCCCGGTCTCTCTTTCTCCATTCCTCCCTTCACCTCTGTCTCTCGCCTTCCAGCATTCGTCTCGCTTCGTCTCTCGTTTCCTCCCTCGTTCTTGTATGTATCTCTCTCTATCTCTCTCTGTCTCTGCTTCCTCGCATGAGTCCATCTCTCTCATATCATCATGCTCTCTTTCTTCCTCGTTGCGCTATCTCTCTCTTTCCCTATTCTTCGTCCTCGTGATCCTACTCTATCTTCTTTCTCCTTTCCGCCAACCTCTCGTTCCGGCACTCTTCCCTCTGTCGCGTTTCTTCCCCAACTTTTCTCCCTCTCGCTCCAACCGCCTCTCGCTCAACCTCCGTCCCCCTTCCTCTCGTAACGACCTTCGCCTCGTCCCACCTCGCAGTCGTCGGTCTCGCCTACCCTCGCCCCGGTTCCTCCCGAAGGCTTTAACAAGGGAGGAAAGGCGGAACGCATTCGGCTCGAAGACACTGCGCCCTTAATGTTTCGTGATATGCTGCGCGTTACTTGTTCCCCGTCAGATACTTTCCGGCTGGCTACGAATTCAGGACGCAAATGCGAGATAATTCTTTGTTCGCGATGTCTGCACTTTTATGGGGATTGTTTCGCCGGGAGGAGATAAACGGATATTGCTCCGCCGTGCCACGAGAATTTCGGGTGAGGCGCCGCGGTCCGGCCAGATTTGAATTGTTCAGCGAGCCGTTTTCCACCGTGGCAGCGATGATAAAACGGCATTGTAGTTACGTTCACGTACTTCCGAATCTGAAACGGCTATTTTATAAAAGATGTTAAAACTACGGACGATCGTATTGAAATGCGAACAATGCAAGTCGATTAAGTCCGGATTGCCTTTGAGCATAAAGGCCATAAAATCCGATCGAACAAGCTCCCTCTCTTCCTATCCCTCCCTCTCTCCCTCTCTCTCTCTCTCTCTCTCTCTCTCTCTCTCTCTCTCTCCGCTTCGCGGCCTGAATCGCATCCGAAGCAATTTTTGATCGCAAATTTTAGTTAAATATTACCGCGGGCGATTTGAGGGTAAATAAAATCAGTGTAATTGAAATTTAAATGAAATTCCGAATGGAATATCCAAAGTGGATCCGAATAGATCGGCCACGTTAGAATATAAATTGGGGTCGGCGGCCGATATTAAAAACCGCGCATGGCACCAAGTGTACGCGGCCGGATCATTTATTGCGGGCAACGGTAATACATCGGGATACCTCGTTTCGAGATATAAAAATACAAGCGAGACCATCTAAAAACATTTCGATGTAGATTGTTTCTACCCTCCGTCGATCCCTCCGAAGCGATATCTTTCTTTAAATCAACATCGGAGAAAAGGCGCTGTTTTTGTTCCATGGGACAAATACGCCTTCTCTTTTGTTATACCGCGTGTACCATGAAATACATAAATGTTTACCCTTCTCATAATATCGGAATTTCAATTCGCCACGCATCGAAACCATTATTGTGTCTTGGTACCGTGGCTTTAATAACTCTCGCAAAAATTTGTGCTCACCAATCGCGCGATAAAGCGTGCGAGGTACTGTGCATAGCTTACCGCGGTATCGTCGCGGATCGAAATTATCGGCGGTATGGTGATCGGTTCTGTTTTTCGTGCATGGCGGAAAGGAATCGCGATTTTGCACTCGAATTTATCGCTTTGATTTCAATTGTTGGCTCCATTAAGCAGTACTTTTTATGCGTATACCGAAGTTAATTGTATCGCGCATCGGCCGCAAATGTTTATGAATATCCAATATCGTGGTTTAAAAATTGATCGAATTGTTTTTGTCTTGATACCTTCGTCCTGGATACGGTTTCAAATGAAGAAAGCGATCGACTTTTCCTTGGAAACGCACACCTTATCGCTTATTGCCTTGAATATCTCACGAATGAAAAATTAAGTGTTGTTTATTAAATTAAATGAGTTTATTAAAATCTTTTCCTCATACGTCCTTCAAACTTCCGATACGATTTTCGACCAGCGGTGCCATCTCGAAGAATCGTTTACACTTTTCCACAGCATCGTGACGCCAGCGCTACTGACCTGGATATAATCCGGCCGGTTTGGGTTTCATTTATAGGCGGCTATTGAAAGTAGGGTTTCTCGATCTTTCACGCTGCGCCCTTTTGCGCCTAGCGGGGTTTCTATGATTTATTTTTGTCGCGAGGGGGCGCCATACGGCCGGCTACTTTCCCTCAGGGCGAAAGAAAAGGTATGCGTGTCTCGCAGTAAATTTTACCACTTGGTAATCCGTTTATGCAGGCTCCGCCTGATTTATGGGATCGCACCGCGGTTATCGCTATGCGCTATCGTCCTTATCTCGCGAACTTAGCCCCCGTAACCCAGAGCCGCGCATTGTAACGCGGCATCCCGAATTTTCTACTCCGCTAATTATTTATTTTACGAGGCTATCCGTCTTCCCGATAGCGCCAGCGAATAATCCTTTTCCGCGAAACACCATTTTTTCGCATCTATAAATTTCCACGCGCGTTGCGGGCCGAGACGCATTGCTGGAAACGCGGCCCTTAGAGCTTTTAACCATATGCGCTTATGACACACCTGCCAGGCGCAGCCAGTGTCCTCTTCCAGGTCCGATGATTGGACACAGTAAGATTTACACTGATGTATTCATTCTTCTGTATGAAACTGCATCTTTAGGATTTTGTAAGACGTACAATTAAGACAAAGGGATGCCTTGATTTGGTAAGGTTTTTCTTAAATTTTTGTAGATATGATCGCTGTATAAGAAATAGAGTAGAACATCATTCAGTACATTTGCTTCGATATATTCTCAGAATTACTTCGATGTTCTATCGTGAAATAAGATGGTATTCATTTCTAATGCTTCTCCTTAATCGAAGAAATGCAATATGATATTTCTGTACGTGGTTCCTGAGAAAAATAAAGCTGTAGATAATATTTGCAGGAATAATGCTATTACGTTGTACAATATTGGCGATCGATAGCATCGAAGAGGCTCGAATAGATTTTTACCATGTACGTGTGGATATCGCGAGAACGAGACCATTGTAATCGTCATCGTCATGGTCGGTGTCGGTTTTGCCGCCTGCCAAAACTTTTCGTCCCCCTTTCGTTCTTCTCACATGCCATTTTTTACAGGGGCGAGGTTGTCAGACTCACGGCTAAGATCCCTTTCAGTCATCTTTTAAGGGAACCAGGGAATAGCCTGGGCGCATTCTACCCTCCATCCAATGGGGGAAAATAAGATTGTCGTGCCGCACATACCCACACAGCCTCGATCCCCCGGTTAAAGCATTTTTAATGCCGACCGTACGATAAAAACATCCGCACACCGCACCGACAATCAAAACTCGTCTAAACAATCAATTGTAAAATAAGAATTTTAACCATAAAACTTCCAGGAGGACCTCTTTGAAGGAAGTTTATGAGTACCAAGCAGCATAACGACGTTTCTACTCTGTCCTTCAATTGCGACCTTGATGCCAACAATTCGAGGATCATCTTTATAAGACACTTTCCACATTCGCTTAATGCCAAATTCTTCTTTACATACAGAATATACAGTCCAAGTAAATATACACACGCGCACGTGTATCTAATAAATACATTATTATCACACGCAGACTTATCAACAGTTTACATGCCCCATACGGAGTAACGAGAATTCAGGGAGAAAGAACTCGCCTTCATAACCGTGAGCAATTTCACTATGAAATTATAGACCGGCCGTTTCGACTGGCGCGATGGCTGCGGCGTTAAGGTAAATCCACATCATACGCCTTTATTGTCTCCGCGGCAGACGGAGATTGTCCCGCCGCGTGTATCTCCCGATTCGTTGGATCGATCCCATTCAAGCTCCGCAGGCCCCGAACAAACGGGCAAATGAGATTCGCGACGTAATATCGAGTACGACCCAGTTCGTCGTATCGTTCGAGGGAAACGTACGCCGACGACCTCTCTCTATCTCTCTCTCTCTCTCTCTCTCTCTCACCACGTCTGCCCGCTCGTCTCCCTCCCTCCTTCGCCCTGCATTCGCGAATGGCGCGAAGTTGCCAAAGGAAGGAGTGGGCGACGCACGATCTACGTCCTGATTTCTTAGCCAGGCCGCAAAAGGGCGAGGCGCCGAATCGAGCGGCGCCCCCCTTTGATCTTCGTCCTCCTTGTTTCCCAACGAGGCTCGAATCGCGAAGGAGCCGGGCACGCAATATCGCGGATCGTCATCGAGAGAAGGGAAGGCGGCGGCGGATATTCTTCTCCTCGCGGCTGCGAGTGGGTTAATATTTGCGTTTCGGGAGGAAGAATCGCGATGGGGAAGCGTTTCCAGCGGGATATCTCCTAGCTCGAGGCTCTCTCCTCGGCCTGGGCGAAACGATCGGCGCGATAATGGTGCACGATGACGGCAAGCTGTTCTGCAAAGTTTTTGATTCACGCACTATGTACAAAATCTCTCGCAGGAGTACGCCGATATGTTGTTATAAACCTGTAATATTTGTATCGATATTATGTAAAAGTGGAATGTACGAGTGATTGAATTTAACGTTGAATTTTCATCGTGAGCGTGGATTACGAATTGTAAATACACGTGACGAGGTATATTCTTCTCTATCTATTGTTTATTCGATTTACGAGCTTATAAACGTTGTACAATAGCGACGTTTTGAACATTAATCGTGGTGCTCATCAAGCTATACAAAGACTTATACATATGGTAGACTCGAATATAAATGTAATTCGAACAAATATTAAGCAATGTTGTCGAATAATGTTTTGAATAGTTACGTATTATTGCTGGTGGATATTATCGCGAAAGAATTAAAGATGAAAGAGGGAGAGGCTTTTCCTGGTGTGTCCACGCAAGTCTATATATGCGTAAAATAATCCTTTGAAGTCATTATATTCTTTTCTTTACCTGGTGCACGTTATTAGTACTCTTTGGAGTGAACATAAGATTTAAATATGTATCCCTTGATCTTTAACTGCATTCACGATAATCGTGATCATCCTTAGGATCGAAATGAATTGGCGTTGAAATCAGGCGCAGGTTGGGACGAATTTTGACGATGAAGCCGGAGGTGACGGCGCTCAGCAGGAGCGCCGAATTACTTTGCGCTTGATCCGCTTTCAAGGGCCAGGCGGGTGCCGCCGAGCGGCGATTATTTCAGGGGTTAACTCGAGGGAGAGAATCTCCCCTGGGAACTCAAAATTTCTCCACCGCTAAATTTCGGCCGGAACCGAAACTGTGCGCGTTTGTCTCAAGCTATTAGCGCCTAATAGCTTGAAAAAGATTAACAAAACCAGCGGCGAGCTCCGCGCTTCCGCTTCTCCCGCAAACTGCGACGTGAGACCTATTGGTTTCAAGCGGTACGCTTGGATCATTATTATTATTCGGCCCATTAATGGCCGCTCGATTGTCGTCGTTCACCTCGACTGTTTCAATATTCCCTCTCTGGGTAAAACGATCTGAAACCGCCGTCGCGGATTCCGCGTGGAATCGCTGCGCGCCGCCGAAATATGCGCCGACGAGGAATCCGGTGTATCAAACGCGTATCTAACGTTTTCGCTCCTCTTTTTTTTTTTTTTTCAAACGCCCCGCGTATTCGTTATCGAATCAAATATTTCCGCTTAGCCTTCCGGCGCACGTAGCTGCGTAAAAATCCGTGTGGGCGCACTTGATTTGCACGCGTGACGGATTTTGGGAATACGGACGCGATAACGAGGGCGTACGTAACGTTAATAATATTATACCCGTGTAACTCGACCCTCCCCCCTCCCCCCTTTTTTTACTCCACGAGCGTTGGCAAACGATCCGCATTGGCATTCTTCTAACACCCGTATCCGTTTCGAGTTTCTTTGTACGTATCGGCGGATAATCGCACGTAGGTTTCAACAAAGTTCCACAGGATTTTCCCTTTCGCTGAATTCGTGCAACAAAGTATTGGGAAAGGGTGTTTTATGGCGGTTTAACAGGGAGTTAGTGAAGGGTACGAGCGTGATCGAAGAAGTGATTTAGTGGCAAAATCGATATTGATGGTGCTTCAGGTTTGCGCTTTTGTTCGCGAATATGCGTAAGGAACGTGAATGTTACGAGAGAAACGCAGTGGGTCTGGCAAAGGGGAGAGGATGTTGCACGAAGATTGCGTAAGTTAGTTCAACGGCTCGTGAAGCGGAGTAAGTAATTTTTCCGTCCAACGTTTATTTCGCCTATATTTCTGCTCGAGTGTCTCGACCATGCCAAGGAGCTGAATACGTTGCTCTTCTCTCGGCAGATAGCCTTACGCGTGACTTGGACCGTTTTGGCGGTGAAGAATACAGTAAAAGTACGGCCGATAAGGCATGCCAACATTCTCCCCGCTCGCGATAACCCGATCAATCTACGAGCAAATTTTCAGCGTTGGCCGTATTCTACGTTGCCAGCCGCAAGAACTGTCCTACGACTTCGGTTCTCTTGATGATGTTCCTTTTATTCGCAGGAAGACATACGAAAAATATATGGCGCGTATCTTACATTCGCCATTTAATAACTTCGAATTTATTTTTCTTGGAAATAAACGCTAGGTTCATTGTTCTGCTCAGCTGTGAGCAAAAGCTCAGTGTTTGTTCGACTATAACTTAGGACGATGACTAGTTTAGCGTGCTTGACTTCATCCGTATCGATTAGATGTACATGTCTCTAAAAGTGAAGGAAACCACCTACTCTCCTCAAGAAAACTTTCCACAAGTTCAAGTTGTTTAGAATTACTCAAAACGAATGTTATAACACCATCGTACGATAATAAGGCTTACTAGTTAATCGATGTCTCAGCCAAGGATATTTCAGTCAACGATCGTGCCTCCTCCGCTCGATCTGAATTTTCCACGATAAGAAAAATTCAAACTGTCATCGGTCATTGAATCCATAAAGATTTCCCTCGAGAAATCATTCAATTCCTTTATTTTCGTATGAAAGACTCGTGTCTATCCAGTTCCTCGTTTTCACGCGAGCAGCCATTGTGTCGTTAATCCCGCGGCGCAGCGTCGGGCAACCTGGTCCAAGAATAGGAGAAATCGAGGTCTCCTTTGCGACTCTGTTTGAGTCGATTGTCGTGGCCTCCCTGCCCGATTATTACGCCCCGCGATGAGGATTTTATTGGTTAACGAATTTATGCGGCGCCTGGAGCCTCCAGTAAAATCTAATATAACGAGACACAGTTGGCACGGCTTTGCCACCTCGTAAAACATCCCGGCGTTGCGCTGGCTCGGAGTACGACGCCCCTGGGACGCATGCCGGGATATTTCCACCTCCGGAAAAGGGAGACATGCATCGCCCCTATGCACTTTTGATGCCGCACCACCGACGCACCCTTTTCCTTCGTTCCACGTTTTTACGAGCCTGACCCCTAACGACGATGGTGATTTTTGGAGGTGCAAAAGTCAGGCCCCGTGAAATGGACCGCGAAAATCAGAAATACGGAGGTGAACGAGAATCGTGTCTGTTTGCCTGACGAGGACTTTTGTCGATAAATCGTAATTATTGGGTGAAACTGAGTTTACTGTGTAATAATACTTTGAATGGTATCGATAAATAGGTGTTGGTACTAAATTAAATTTGTCAGTTGGTGTTGATACTAAATTAAATTAGTCTGTTAGTCGGTGGTATGATATTGATTGTAATTGGTCTTTGGAGATCCGGGGGGAATAATCATCACCAACGGATTTTTCACGCTTTAATTTTCGTGCAGGATGGAAACTTTGTGGTACTGAAAAATTCGTTATCAGGAAGTTTGGTAAGACGGAATTTTGCATTTTCTTATAACTTGCAGTTTTTATTGAATTTACAAGGGAATTGACTGCGCTTCCTCGAAGTCAACTTCTTTTTCAATTAGGCTTGTACGAATTTTCGCTTCGTGCTGTTTTTCAAATAGCACGAATTTTTGCGTTATATAAAACGAGTATGGTACAAATCGGTCTGATAATAAGCAAATAAAGTTTAAACGTATGTTTCAAGTAAGAGTCGATTAATATTTGTAGCTACAAAATTATATCTGCCTCTGATAATGGTTCACTCCGCGTCACGTACATGCAAGGGTAACGGACAACTGTTTTTGTTGTTGTTATGCCGTTCCATGTACAAATACACACGAAGAATTTTTGCGAGTGCATACCGAACACGCTTCGCAGATGCGATGTTTGCAAGGACGTTAGTGGCTACTATTTGAAGCGGCTCTTGTACCGGACTAGAATTTAGTGTCGAACCAAAAAAATTCAACCGCGATTACTTGATAACCCAACACTAGCATATCATAAAATAAAGCGTCCACAGAAGATATAATTTTTAAAAATATTCCTACTCGCTTATCTGTAATACAAAAACAGTACGTCTCTCGATACAAGTTTCTCAGTGAGATCTATTTTACATTAACACCTTCACAAGTATTGGAATCTTCTAATGGTCATTCACGAATAACAGAGTTGCAAGATGGAAATAATGCAGCAGCGTCAAAACTGACGAACGAATCCTATTTTGGATATTTGTTAATAAACAATAAACTTCATAATTTATTGTTCAAGTACGTTAAATGCAAGAGCGAATAACCGCGCGTTTTATGAACATATCATGAAAGGTTCGTTGGGTTTTCTCGCGGAAGCAGCAGTAGCTTTGTGGCCCGTATGCCGTACCATTGCCAGCTTATTCGCCCGGCCGCTCTCTATTTGATTCAAAGCCCTCGAGGTAATTGGCTTCTGTCATCCGGCGCGTCCACGAGTACGAACAGATAGTGTCACGATTGGCTGATCAATGAATTTTCGTCCGGCTAACGTCGTATCAACAAACTGTATAACGGCCAGACTGGCCCGACATTTTCGGGATTCTGCCCCAAACGCGAAGGACTGCGTGATTCGAGCGAGTCAAAGCGCGACTACGTCGACTGGATAAAACAAGGCCGCTGCTTCATCGAAAATACCTCTATAATAGAGGAAACTAGATAATAATAATATTGGACGCGAGGACGATACGTGGTAGTGTGTAATGAAGATAAGACTACTAAACCAGGGACTGAGCGTCTTTTCGATCAAAAGATGAGAAGCTTGTAAGAGCAATGCGTTACAGAGTGTCGAGAAATGCAGAGCATCCGGGCCAGGCTTCCGAGATTTAAAGTTAAGAGCGTTAATTTAAGGTTAGTTACCAGGGTATTTTGCTTGCTCTCCTTATTATTAAATTCATCGTAGCACCGTCAGTTTCTTCAGTCATCTCATCGAACCCTCCGCAAAGTTTGATGGGATGCATTTTGCGAAATCCAGCGATAAGGAAAAAAGTTTAATAATCATACTCGAAGAGTAGATGCGAACGTTTTTCTTTTTCTTTTTTCTTACAACAGAAACATGAAGACTTCCCCGTGTTATATATGATAGGAAGTTACGTTTGAATGCTAACATAATAAAACGTCCAAATCTCGTCCAGCTTTTACGATGATTATTCTTATTCCTCGATAAGACTGTCAGCGATAAAATACCATCAACGACTCACCATCAACTATACTTTACCACGCGCTGTTGTCTCAAGCTTCGAGTTAAGACTCTTCCCGGCCATAAAAGAAAGTTATGCAAAACTCTAATAAAGTTTTTTCAACGTCCAATGGCCGCTGAGGCTACGCCTCTTAATACCTCACCGTTACTTCCGCTTATTCCCGTGGCTTATCGCAAGCGGGACGATGACAGTTTTCAACTACCCTAAAATTCCAGTTCCGGTTCCTCGTGAATTCGAGGTTCGGCGCGGCGTTGCAAGACAAACAGGAGCCGATAAGCCAGGGCTGTAAGCGTGATAAGGCCGGCGCAGAGGAGGGAATCTGCAACCTGCTCGATTTATTCGCCAGCCGTGATATAAAGCACAGCTTTCCCCGGAGTCATCGAACTCCGTAGAGCTTCGAGGCTTAAGGGCCGAAGATTTGAGAGTAGGCAAATACCTACGTATGTACGTCACCAGCACATCCAGCCGGATATTCCTTGGGACGATAAACTGGCAAATATTAACGAACCGGTTAAACTCGATATCCTTCGCGGAGATAAGTTAATTAAGCTTGCCATAACCGCTCTGTGCTCTACGATTATTTAAGAGCGCACTCCCGATTTCGAGCGATTAATCGTGCTTTTGATAATGAAGCTGATACATCGAAGACGATCTTTGCTAGGGTAATTTAGCGAAGTTTATATACGTGTATGAAGTGTATACTTGTTTACGAGGGTATATTATGAAGTTTCGTGGCTTTAAGTGCGGGGATTGTTTTAAACAATCGGGCCACAGGCGATTAAAGTATTCGGTTTAATTTTGAGCTATTGAAGGATATGTACGGGTTTTGAAAATTATTTCACTCTGATTACATTTAATGTGATATTCGAAAAAGTGTTATTTAGATATATCGAGTAATTTAGTGTTTTATCGATAGAGATTATAAACGTACGGTGTTTTTAAATATGCTGATGTCTATATTTAATAATGTCGCAATTATCAGGGTTCACGTTCAAGCTTACAGTAGTGTATATGGAAAGCACGTTATTTTATAAGCGATCGATCCTTCCACCTCTAATCTAATTCAGCCGAATGTACTAACAGGAGGAAGGAAAAGAAAGATTGAGATACCGAGGTAAGAGACAAAGAGAGTATATAAGGTTTTATTGTTTTCTTCTCTCACCTCGCCCGTATCGCAGACCATTCTCCGCAATGCTGCTTTCCCGGAGCTCTTAGGAAAGGCACGGAAACGGGATTTATGCCTTTTTATGGGGCAAAAGAGAAAATTCCCCGGATTCCCTGACTTTCTTCGTTATACGAAACGCGGTTCCGTATAACGGATAATTTTTCGCAGTCGTGACGCGGGAAAATGGAAATTTCGGAGATAATGGCAGTAAAAGTGGCGATCAAAAACAACGCGTTCCTGTTTTTCTTTTCTCTTTTTTTTCTTGTACATCGAACGATAAAGTTACCGCGTCGACAGATGTCCAAGCTTCGTGTAGCCGAACAAACTGGTCCCTCAGGAGTAATACTGGGCGGAAACTCGGACTTCCATTACGAAAATCCAAGCTCAAGTCTCGCCCATCGTCCCTGGAAAATTTCCCCGTACAATGCAGAATGCAGTGGTAATTTGTCTTAAAACTTTTTGCTAAAAATCGCGCGAACGAACTGCTCTATCCGCGTTAAATACCAGGTTTCGCTCTTCCCCTCGCGCTCCTCCCACGCAGCCCCCAATTCGCCTTTACACCGCGCCACGCTCGAAGGGGAAGCGGATTTTCCTTTCCTCCTCCAAAGGACCGAGCGTCGTCGCGCTGCTTCCTAAAACGTGGAAAACTCGTTGAGCCAGGCGCGTCTTTAATTTATTGGCTCCCGAACGGAGGTATTCGGCTGTATCCAGTTCTTTCTTCCACGCCTCGAGCCGACCTCCTCGTCGCGCTTTGCCCCGAAGAGCATTTCGGCATTTCAGTGGATCATTGATACGAAGGTAAAAGCGCCTTCCTGGCCCCCCCTCGAAACGGATTTTTCCATCGTTGAGTCCTCGAGACCATTTCGTTCCAAGGGCACGATCAAATTATTCCAGAAGAGATTGGACAATTGGCTGTGATCGAGTTAAGGTATTGCAGAATCTCGAAATGAGATCTCAGAATATCCGTGGACCTAAAAATATGTTGATATAATCAGCGATAAAGGAGAACTCTTAAACAGTGTTCTAGACACTTGGCAAATGATTCGATCGTATTTCAAACCACAATGCTCGCGAACCATTCATATAACTGCAACTGTGTATCGACTGCTTTATGCCCTCTTTATA
>JBCFXI010002485.1:0-22053 GCA_038496175.1 Ampulex compressa | reverse complement strand
TTCTCTTCAATCTGCAAGCTACTTCCTTCTTCACTTTATTTTTGACACCAACTGCTAAACTCATTTAGTCTAGGACCTACTGTTTAAAGTTGACTTCAAACCATCAAAGCTATAGTATATATATCACACGAAAAATCCTCCAGAAATTATATTATACAAGTATTCCTCCTTTCTTTCCATAATCAATTTATAACACTGATCATCAAAAAAGCTCATTCAGTCTACGACCTATTCTTTAAACTTAGCTCCAAACCATCAAGACTGCAGTACATATATCACACGAAAAATCCTCCAGAAATGACATTATACAAGTATTCCTCCTTTCTTTCCATAATCAATTTATAACACTGATCATCAAAAAAGCTCATTCAGTCTACAACCTACTTTTTAAAGTTAGCTCCAAACCATCAAGACTGCAGTACACATATCACACGAAAAATCCTCCAGAAATGACATTATACAAGTATTTCTTCTTTCTTTCCATAATCAATTTATAGTACTGATTATTAAAAAAGCTCATTCAGTCTACGACCTCTTCTTTAAACTTAGCTCCAAACCATCAAAACTACAGTACATATATCACACAAAAAATCCTCCAGAAATGATATTATACAAGTATTCCTCCTTTCTTTCTATAATCAATTTATAGTACTGATCATCAAAAAAGCTCATTTAGTCTACAACCTACTTTTTAAAGTTAGCTCCAAACCATCAAGACTACAGTACATATATCACACAAAAAATCCTCCAGAAATGATATTATACAAGTATTCCTCCTTTCTTTCTATAATCAATTTATAGTACTGATTATCAAAAAATCTCATTTAATCTACGACCTCCTCTTTAAAGTTAGCTCCAAACTATCAAGACTACAGTACATATATCACACAAAAAATCCTCCAGAATTGATATTATACAAGTATTCCTCCTTCCTTTCCATAATCAATTTATAACACTGATCATCAAAAGATCTCATTCAATCTACGACCTCCTCTTTAAAGTTAGCTCCAAACCATCAAGACTACAGTACACATATCACATAGACAAACCATTCCATCCACTATCCACTGCAATCATCGACCACAGCACCACAGCTCTCTCCAATCGACTCTCTTAACCTTGGACGAATTTCAGGGCTAGGCCTGGGACCGCACACGCCAGAGGAGGCGGCAGTCCTGGCGGCCGCGGCGGCGGCGTTGCACCACCACCACCAAGGTGGGCCTGGAGGCCCTGGAATGAGGCCCCTCAGGCCGCCCCTGCCCCCAGGGATGCTGCACACGTCGCCGCACCCCCTGGCGCCGCATCACCCGCTGGCTGGGCCGCACCACCCCCTCGTGCCGCCGCACCACCCCGAGGAAGACGGCGTGGTCGACGACCCCAAGGTCACCCTCGAGGGTAAGGAGCTCTGGGAGAAGTTCCACAAGCTCGGCACGGAGATGGTCATCACGAAGAGTGGCCGGTAAGTGTCGATCTGTCGTGGATACAATGGACGGCGGAGGTTTCTTTTTAACCCTTTGCACTCGCGTGTCGAGGTGGAGATACTTGGGTGATGAGTTCGTGGCGAGTGGTGCTCGACTTGGATGTATTTGTGAATAGATATTTGCGTCGAGTTAGGTTTGATGTGGATTTATTTTCGACAAAATATTTGTGTCGAGTTAAGTTTCATGTGGGAATATTTGGGAAAGGATACTCGTGTCGAGTACTGCTCGACGTGGATGTGAATAAAGTTCGTGGCGAGTGGTGCTCGACTTGGATGTATTTGTGAATAGATATTTGCGTCGAGTTAGGTTTGATGTGGATTTATTTTCGACAAAATATTTGTGTCGAGTTAAGTTTCATGTGGGAATATTTGGGAAAGGATACTCGTGTCGAGTACTGCTCGACGTGGATATGCTTGTGAATAAAGTTCGTGGCGAGTGGATTTCGACAAAATATTTGTGTCGAGTTAAGTTTCATGTGGGAATATTTGGGAAAGGATACTCGTGTCGAGTACTGCTCGACGTGGATATGCTTGTGAATAAAGTTCGTGGCGAGTGGAACTCGACTTGAGCATATTTGTGAATAGATATTTGCGTCGAGTTAGGTTTGATGTGGATTTATTTTCGACAAAATATTTGTGTCGAGTTAAGTTTCATGTGGGAATATTTGGGAAAGGATACTCGTGTCGAGTACTGCTCGACGTGGATGTGAATAAAGTTCGTGGCGAGTGGAACTCGACTTGAGCATATTTGCGAAAAGATATTTGCGTCGAGTTAGGTTTGATGTGGATTTATTTTCGACAAAATATTTGTGTCGAGTTAAGTTTAATGTGGAAATATTTGGGAAAGGATACTCGTGTCGAGTACTGCTCGACGTGGATGTGAATAAAGTTCGTGGCGAGTGGAACTCGACTTGGATGTATTTGTGAATAGATATTTGCGTCGAGTTAAGTCTGATGTGGATTTATTTTCGACAAAATATTTGTGTCGAGTTAAGTTTCATGTGGGAATATTTGGGAAAGGATACTCGTGTCGAGTACTGCTCGACGTGGATATGCTTGTGAATAAAGTTCGTGGCGAGTGGACCTCGACTTGAGCATATTTGCGAAAAGATATTTGTGTCGAGTCACGTTTGACATAGAGATATTTTCAAAAAAGTGCGTCAAATCACGCTCGACATAGAGATACTTGCAGAAATAATTCCCGACGATTTAAACATCAGCAATGTTTGCAAAGCTTCATATAATATAGTATTTTCATGAAAAAAAAGACGTGGAGTGCAAAGAGTTAAAAGCTTTCCCTGATGATTGTTTTGTATTAAAAATAAATATGTCTGAGATGTCAGGGTGTGGAAAAATACCCTGGTATCTCGTGAGATACTCGAATACATGAGATAACTGAGAGTGTCGATACCACTTAAATCTTAATTAATTATACCATGTTTATGTTGTATGGTATTTACACCTAACTCCATCTTACTCGATTTGGTCAAAGAACCTTTCTTTCTGTGTAATTGTAAGGTAAAAAGATAATCGTGTAAGGAAAGAGTTAGCCATATATACATATCTCATATAAAGACCGTCGATTATCTCGTGTATCTTATAAATACTTGCAAATATTTATCTACATACATTTCACAATAATTCACGTATCTCACGAATTACTCTCATTCTATATATTATAAAGTTTTGAATTTAAGAGTTGAAGTCTGACAGCTCGTTGACGAAGAGAAGCACGTATAATGGAAATTATAGAGACGCTCTTATTGTTTCATTCTTCTTCGAATCTTTGCGCGAACGACATTTTGTACTTTGTATTTTATCCCTATTGCAATGCATCAAATAATTTTATCCGATGCTAGAAAACTATTTGAACCTCTAGAATAAATCCTGGCACAAATAATTAATAACAATTAATAACACTCAAGTTTGCGGGTCTTGTAAAGAAATCTTGCTAAAAATCTAGCAATATAAAAAATCTGGTAACGTGAAAAATATGCAATATTTTCTCTTGCTTCGTCACCTGTCAGAAATCAGCTCTTAAAACTACCCCCCAATCATCCCCTTCCACCCCTATTTCTTGCTTGTCAATTTCAGCATCAATGTTTTCGCGACACGTGCGACCATGTTGTTCGCAGAAATCCACCTTCTGCCCATATTTTTTGCTTCTCAATTTCAGCAATAATATTTTCGCGACACGTGCGACCATGTTGTTTGTAGAAGTAGCAACGATTTGCAAAACAGAAAAAAAAACTGCCAATGTTGGTGGACTTTAAAACCTCGAATTCTCATAATGACAATTTCGAAAAGTTTGCTTTCCAAATGAATTCGCTGATACAAATTGCTTTCTCCGTTATTGGGTTTGATTAAAGAAAAATAAGGACGTATTAAGAAAGATCGATGAAATATTAAAGCTATAAACTTTACAATCGCATCCTGATAAAAGCTTTCGTTTAAGCAAGATAACCAAAGCTTTATCTTACAGAAGAAATATATTCCCAGAGGACTTTAAATTACTCAGCTCTTAAGATTAGAATACAAAAAGCTTCCATCGTTCACAATAATAAAGTTTAACATATACAAAAGCATCAGCACGATATTATAGTCTAAACAATACCTAAACAGAATTTCAATTAGAGGAATCATCAAATTTTAAACACCATATTGAAGTTTATCAGTATGATCGAAACTCTAACTGGACTAAATCCAGAAATACAAAATCAGAGCACGCGAAGACACGTGGAAAGGTGCAAAGCGAGAAATAACCTTTCGAGGATAGTGGCCGAGTAACGTGCAAACTTGTTAATGCAGAGAAGCAAGTGCCTTCTCGTAATTAAGTTACCGTAAGCTCACGTGAGGGCGATGATTAACCAGGCACTAGATGCTAATCGCCAAAGCTTAGCTGGAAACTCAACGCGATCAATCTGCGCGTGGTGCTTGGAAGAAATATTGATAACGGCCCGTGCAACCGCGTCTGATCAAAGGGAAGCTGTGAAGCGCGCGCAAAGTGACTCAACATAGTTCGTATATTCATCAGTGAGCTGATGATAAAACTTCAAATACAGTAGAAGGGAAATTTACTAGAGAAGGTTATGATTAAAATTAAGATCAAGATCGATTAAGATGGCGATTTAATAGAATATATTTTAGTTAAATTAAGATTAACACTAGGAGTACCAGCCACTTTCTGGGCATGTTTGGAACACTGCATACATTTTTTAAAGAAACAGAGGGGAGTAAAAGAAGATTTCGGTAAATCGAAATGGTGATCTAGATACTGCATGAAAATCATGGAAAATCTCAAAAAATATATCATTATAAAGCACTAGGATTTTTTAAAGAAACGACTGACCAGTCATTTTGATTGGTTTGGTGGTTCTAGTGTTAATTAATATGACGAGAGGAATTTAAGAAAGAAGCATTAAACTCTTGCCATTAAGTTACTCTATTTCTATTAAATACGATAATTAACAAACCGCTGGTTTCTAATCGCGAAAGCTTGAATGACAATTCTATGGATCGATCGACGCTTCATATTTTTACAAAAGTATCGATGAAAATTAATTAAATTATACTTGGAAAAATACGAGAAAGTATATCAAATCTAGGTATTAAGATCCAAGGATCCAACGATAGTAATTCTATGATATACAAAAGTCTTATAACAATACTAGCCTCATATTAATCTCACTATATATTAATAAAAAATAGATAATACTAATATCGACATAATATACAGGGCTAGTATAAACGATGAATTCCTTTTGAAAAGGCTATATTTCCAAAAGTATTACACACACATGAAGGACACGTAAAAAGAACCACAAACTCACCAAATTTGTATCGCGCATTGGTGTTCAAAGAACGCATCAGTGCTGCAACTCAGACAATCGACAGCTCTATGCTACAAAGTGTATAAAACGATCTCGATCATCGTCTGGACGTGTGTCGTCCCACCAAAGATGCACATATCAAACAATTCATAGAGGTTGCACAAACTTGACGAGTCTATTCTTCATTTCATACATCTTCCATGCGTGTACTTATAATACTTTTGAAAATGTAGTCTTTTCAAAACCAATCGATCATTTACACCACCCCTCTATCATAAAATCAATTCTCAATTCAGCTTAATTTTCCCATGTCCCAGCGTCTTCCCTTAATTAAGTTGCCTTAAGCACACGGGATAATTAACCAGGCGCTAGATGCTAATCGCCAAAGCTTAGCTCCGGATTGACACGATCGATCCGCGCCGCAAGTGGTTCTCGATTTGAGCAACGAGGCGGCATTATGCGGGCGCGACGCCGCCAAACATATGCAGCGCCCCTTCGATGGCGTGAGAGAGTTTGAAAAAAAAAAGGAAAAAAAAAGGGCGAATAACGAGAGTGAGAGAAAGAGAGAGAGAAATTTAAAACAATAAACCAGAGTTGGGGACAAAATCGACGTCCACCGGCCGCGGCGTGTTTTACAAAACGTCGGTTAAGCGGTTAATCGGCCGGCTATTCTCTTACACGAAAATCGTATAAAATCGCGTCGGCCGCAAAAAAACATCCGAACCGGAGAACCGTGAGAGAGGTCATTGGTTGGCCAACAACGAAACACGAGAAGTTACCTCGTTGGCGCGAACCACCGCCGCCGCCACCACTGCGTACTGAGGCACTGAGGCCGCCCAAATACCCCCCTCCCCACCCCTCGCCCCCTTTTGCCCCTCTCCCCCCACTCCTCATCCTCCTCCTCCCGCAACGTTTACACTTTCGAGTTTTTTCGCCCTCGTTTTTTCCCTCTCTGCGCGCCTTCCTTCTCTGTCGCACTCGCGAGTTGTCGCCCCTTCTCTCTCTTTGTCTCTCTCTCTCTCGTTTTGTCTTTATTGCACTTATTTTTTTTTTATTTATTTTTCTCCGTCTCGGTCTTTCTCTCTTTCTGTTCTCGCGATGATTATATTAATATTCTCGCTCCTTTTGTGCTATCTCTCTTTCTTTTTCTTCGTCTTTATAGCGCTTACTTTTTTTTTTATTTCTTCCTGTCTCGCTTTTTGTCTTTTTTTTTGTTTTCGTGATGATTATATTAATATTCTTGGTGCTTTTGCGCTATCTCTCTTTCTTTTTCTTCGTCTTTATAGCACTTACTTTTTTTTTTATTTCTTCCTGTCTCGCTCTTTGTCTTTTTTTTGTTTTCGTGATGATTATATTAATATTCTTGGTGCTTTTGCGCTATCTCTCTTTCTTTTTCTTCGTCTTTATAGCGCTTACTTTTTTTTTATTTCTTCCTGTCTCGCTCTTTGTCTTTTTTTTGTTTCCGTGATGGTTATATTAATATTCTTGCTCCTTTTGTGCTCTCTCTCTTTCTTTTCGTCTTTTTTGCACTTATTTTTTTTTTATTGTGCTCTTTCTCTCTTTTTCTCTTTCTGTTTTTGCGATGATTATATTAATATTCTTGCTCCTTTTGTGCTATCTCTCTTTCTTTTTCTTCGTCTTTATAGCACTTATTTTTTTTTATGGTGCTCTTTCTCTCCTTTCTCTTTCTGTTTTCGTGATGATTATACTAATGTTCTTGCTCTTCTCGCTCCCTCTTTCTCTTCGACTTTATCGCACTTTTTTTTATTTCTCTCTCTCTTTCTCTCTTTGTTTTCATGTCGATCACGCTAATATCCTTGCTCTCTCCCTGTTTTGCTTTATATTAGACTTATTCTCCTCTGTTCTTTTTCTTTTTACCTCTGGTACACTCATTCTCTTCCCCCCTTTCGGTTCTCCTCTTTCATACGCTTATTTCCTTTTTACTCTCTATTATTACAGTATATCTTTATCTTACTTCATATTGTATTGTATCAGGCCCATCCCTTCCATCTTCATATACACTCCTCTCTGACTCTCCCTCTCTCTCTCTCTCTGTCTCTTTTTCTCTCTCTCAAACTCCGTCCCTCGATCAGACTCATTATTCCTTGCTCTCCCTCTCTATCTCTCCCTCTATTACACCCATTCTCGCTCTTTCTCACCATTGCACTCATTACCTCCCTTCCTCTCTGCTTCACGCTCGTTCCAACTTTTCTTCTCCGTCACTCTCCTCCTCACCCTTTCGCTCTTTCACACTCATTAGCACTCTTCCCCTCTCTCTCTCTCTCTCTCTCTCTCTCTCTCTCTCTCTCATACACTCATTCTCTTTCCCCAACATTCATTGCCATGCAGTTACCCTGCGCGAGTCCCTGTAAATAAAATTACGCGTAAAACAATCGTTGGCAAATTGATCGGGATGCCTTTGTCGGGCGTGCGAGCCAAAAGGGGTGGGAGGATAAAAAAATGCCCCACCGCAGAATCGAGTGGCGTTCAGCGCCATTGGCGCCTATGGGCGCTTCATGAATTCCCTCGAATCGTGCGCCAAGAGTTTTTATCGCGACTCGATTAGTTTTTATGTTAGTTCAATGGTCTTGTTTAAGGATTTGTTTTTATCTGCGGGATATGGAAACGTGTCTTTGGAAACGGATATTTGGGTGGCATTGAATTAATCGTTAGATTGGCGATTGAAACGAGCCTACTGATCTCAATCGTTTTCTGACTTGTACAAATGAAAAAAGATTTTCGATTTCGTTGTATTCGTCCAGTTTTTCTTAATTCTATACGCTTTGGGGAAATAACGCTTTAGTTTTGTATTCATATTTCTTATTTATAGGGAAGAACTCTTCGATGTAGTAGATAGTTTTGTGTATGACATCTTTGCGATTTGTATATCATGGTATTTGATATTTGTGTAGACAACAAAGAGTCGTCCTAACCGTGTTTTTCAGTATAATAGTATAATAATCACTAAAAATATATAATAGTACAATGACCGTATAATAATTATTAAAAGTTTAAGTAGCCTCGAATAAAGGCAACTCCTCATCGACAGTGAAATTAAAGCCACACTTTCTTCCGCTCACAATATAATTATTATGCTCACGTTTTATAACCACGATATATAACGATTACAGTACAATAATTACTAAAAATTCGAGCACACTCGAAGGAAAGAACAACTCCTCATCGACAGTGAAATTAAAGCCACACACTCTTCAGCTCACGACACAATTATTATGCTCACGTTTGATAACCACAATATATCATTACAACAATTACAGTACAATAATTACTAAAAATTCGAGCACACTCGAAAGAAACGACAACTCCTCATCGACAGTGAAATTAAACCCACACTCTTCAGCTCACGACACAAGTATTATGCTCACGTTTGATAACCACAATCTATCATTACAACAATTACAGTACAATAATTACTAAATATTCGAGCACACTCGAAAGAAACGACAACTTCTCATCGACAGTGAAATTAAAGCCACACTTTCTTCCGCTCACAATATAATTATTATGCTCACGTTTTATAACCACGATATATAACGATTGCAGTACAATAATTACTAAAAATTCGAGCACACTCGAAGGAAACGACAACTTCTCATCGACAGTGAAATTAAAGCCACACTTTCTTCCGCTCACAATATAATTATTATGCTCACGTGTTATAACCACGATATATAACGATTACAGTACAATAATTACTAAAAATTCGAGCACACTCGAAGGAAACGACAACTCCTCATCGACAGTGAAATTAAAGCCACAAATACACACACTCGTCCCTCCAATCACGAGCGACGAACACTCCTCGCAATTGCGCATCGCCTCCGCCGCTTCGTCCGCCCCGCGAAGCTAAACCCAGAAGGGGGGAGACGATATCAGCCGACGCTTCGAAGTCGAGGCCCACCATCGCTCGGATAAAAACCAGGCCTCATTCGTTATGCAGCGGCTCGATTTTCCGTCCTGCCAGCCGAGAATTTCAAAGTTCCCCGCTCTCCCGATAATCAAGAGTCGCACGAAGCCTCGAAAACGTGGTGGCGCCGCGCAAATCGCGAGGAGAAAACGCAGGGTTGTTCTCACCCCCTGAAGGAGAAAGGAAAAAGCGTGGGCCTAATGGCCGCAGGATAGATAGAACCGGCAAACCAGTTGGAATACGTCGCTACATATTTCATGTGCGACGTACACAGGTGCGCATGAAAAAGCAGCCGCGTGTGAGTGCGTGGATTATGATGTTTCCAGGCCGTAATACCGCGATGAGTGACCCTATCGCGTGGATTTAATCTCCCCCTCCCCCTCTCCCCCCCATGCCAGGCTAATTCTCCCCGCCCCCGCGCCTCTCGGCCCCTTTTTTCACGAGCCAGGCCGCAGCGCGCGTACCCGAAAAGGGAGCAACGATCGGGGTTAACCCCCCAGGTCCCTTCCTCGGATATAATTCCGTCCCCAAAGGGCTGCCACGGTGATCCTATTCCATATGTTTTAATAGCTCATTAAAGTGAGACGGGGGGGGGGTGCATTATGAAAATTGGAACCGGAGATCTGAGGGCTCGCGGGGGATGAAGGATTTTGGAAATATTGATATCGTTGGCTTTTTGTCGTCGATCTTGCTAGACTTGGGAGGACTTGATCGTGTGTTTTAATGGCTGATTGGAGTGAGACCTGAGAAAGGGGGGTGCATTATGAGAATTGGGATCGATAGGGGGGTGTACGTTGGCGGGGGATTAGGGACTTTGATTTTGGAAGTATTGATATCGTTGGAGTTTTGTTTTGATGTCGTTACACTTCGGAGGAATTGGTTATGTATTATAAGTTTTAATGGCTGATTAAAGGGGGGCTGGAAGAGGGCGCGCGTTAGGGAAATTGGGAGTAAAGTGGAGGCGATCTGAGGGTGTAAGTGGCGGAGGGAAATAATGGTGAATAGAGAACTGAGTAGAAAACATTATGAAAATTGGAAGCAAAACAGGTGCTTGTCGCGGTTATAAATATACAACGAAGGAAAAAACGATGAACAAAGAAACATCGTGGAAAATTTGTACGGTTAATTATTTACTTTTGAATAGTACTGTACGGTTGATTTTGTTTCATATATTTTCAAAGCTAATTAATTAATGCAATTAAAGAATACGCTTGCTTTGATCATATACATATATAAAAAAAAAAAAGAAACGAGTAATAAGCAAAATTCGAGCAAAATTCTATTTTTCAAATTCTCCTGAACATTTGAATCCTCTTTCAGTATTTTTACATTCCTAAAATTATGCATCGCTGTATTTCTATCATATTCTCCAAGTATCTAAAAAAAGACTCAAAGAATCGTGCACAGTATCGAAGCAGCGAGTAAGAATAAAGATAAATTATCTATACGTTTACATATACGTAGAAAATAAACACAAATTTCTTTCCTTTCTCGCGACATATCAGCCATACGTTTACATATGTGTGTGAAGAGACATAAATTTCTTTCTTCCTTCCGCGATAAATTACTCACACGCTTACATATACGTGTAAAAGGCTATAAATTTCTCTCTTCCTTCGCGATAAATTACTTATACGTTTACACATACGCGGCGTAGAGTTAAGATAAATTTCGAGTCAATATCTACTAGGTTGTTCAATAAGTTCGCGGAGTGCCGTTTATTCGAAGACTAAAACTTCGACGTCCTTTTAATATTTCATGTTTCATGTTTCGTGAAACAGAAATTAAATACGTGGTTCAAAAGAAAGTCGACCAAAATTTCAATATATTTTTGCAATATTTTAAACGAAGCTTCCGGTTTGAAAAAGCTGTGTGTTCGATAATAATGCGACTTTGTTAGCAATACTTGGAGCGTTTTTTAATTTTTAAAGACTTTTTAGTCCAAAATCTTTAACTTTTAGTTTAACTATATAGTTTACAGAGTTTAAATATCCCTGTTCCTTTCTTCACTATCTGTTATCGTTAATAAATCGTTACAGGCTTTTGATATTAATTTCGCCCTTTTGCAAGTGGAATTCAACTTTTTGCAGAACAAATTTATCTGTTTACAAATGAAATTCCATTGGCAAACGGGTGAATTTGTTCTGCAAAAGAGTGAATTCTGTTTGCAAAAGGATGACTTTCTTTCCCAAAAAGGTGGTTTTCTTTTGCAAAATAACGAATTCAATATAAAAAACCCGTATTTCTTTCACAATCAACTGTGCTCCTTACCTAACACAAACGACAATCCTAATTCCATCCAAATCCGTCTCTCGATTTCCATCCTACGAACTCATCGAACAACCTATCAGATCCAAGAACGTGGTTAACACTAAAACTACCAGCCACTTTGTGTTCATATTTATAACAATACACGCACCTATAAAAAAAAAGGGGTGAATAAACGAAAATTTCAGTAAATCAAAATACTGCATGAAAATCACGGAAAATCTCAAAAAATACGTCCTTACAAAGTACCACGATTATTTAAAGAAACGACTGACCAGTCATTTTGACCGGTTCGGTGGTTCTAGTGTTAAACACGTTTCGCACTTAATTCCTCCCAACTTCCTTCCGCTCGAAAGGGGTGTCCCGCCAGTTCTGCCTCTATTCCACATTTTTCAATACCCCGCCGCTGAAGGAGGAGCAACCCTCCGCTCTCCTCAGGAAGGGGTGGAAAGCCATGCGGCAACCGTCCTTCCCGGATCGCGATGATCGATAATACGATCGTTAATTCCAAGGATCGTCCGATCCGCGCGATGCCCGCCTCGGATAATCGATCGTAATCGCCGAAACTGGCCCCGCTCTAAATCAATCTTCCTCGATAAATAACGAGCGTGGGGCCCTTCCTCCCCAGCCCGGGGCCCTAGGAGGGGCCTGGCAACGAGGACGATCGATAATTACACACGGCTAAATTATGCCCGTCGAATGCGCGCCCGGCAGTTCGGTGGTCTACGTCTCAATACGCCGCCTGCGCCTTCAGGGACTCGCTGCGATTTTTACTTCTTGTCCGTGGTGTAGGACTGTGCTAGTTTTCGAATGTGTCTCGTTTTTGGTACGCTGGTATAGTGGCTTTTGCGCGAGTTGTTCTACATGTTATTTCACTTCGTTCTTCCACTAGGTGTTATTTGGTTTTGTATAAGTATGTGGTGTCGATTTGGAAGATAGATGGTTTAAATGGTACGTTAGTATAGTAGATTTTGCGCGAGTTGTTCTAAATGTTATTTCACTTCGTTCTTCCACTAGGTGTTATTTGGTTTTGTATAAGTATGTGGTGTCGATTTGGAAGATAGATGGTTTAAATGGTACGTTAGTATAGTGGCTTTTACGCGAGTTGTTTTACGTGATGTTTTACTGCGTTGTTGTATTACGTGTCGATTTGGAAGATAGATGGTTTAAATGGTACGCTGGTATAGTGGCTTTTGCGCGAGTTGTTTTACGTGATGTTTTACTGCGTTGTTGTATTACGTGTCGATTTGGAAGATAGATGGTTTAAATGGTACGCTGGTATAGTGGCTTTTACGCGAGTTGTTCTACATGTTATTTCACTTCGTTGTTCCACTAGGTGTTATTTGGTTTTGTATAAGTATGTGGTGTCGATTTGGAAGATAGATGGTTTAAATGGTACGTTAGTATAGTAGCTTTTGCGCGAGTTGTTCTAAATGTTATTTCACTTCGTTGTTCCACTAGGTGTTATTTGGTTTTGTATAAGTATGTGGTGTCGATTTGGAAGATAGATGGTTTAAATGGTACGTTAGTATAGTAGCTTTTGCGTGAGTTGTTCTAAATGTTATTTCACTTCGTTGTTCCACTAGGTGTTATTTGGTTTTGTATAAGTATGTGGTGTCGAGTTATAAGATAGATGGTTTAAATGGTACGTTAGTATAGTGGATTTTGCGCGAGTTGTTCTAAATGTTATTTTACAGCGTTGTTGTATTAGGTGTTATTTGGTTTTGTATAGGTGGACGGTGTTGCTTTGAAAGACAAACGCCTTAAACTTATTATAATGTAATGTACTGAGTCATTATAATAATTTAGTGGTATAATGACATAGTGCCATTTTGAGCACTATGCTGGTATAGTGAATTTCTCGGAGCTTTGCCGTTTTGAACGGTATGCTACTACAAAAACTTAGGCGCGTCTCATTATTTTCAATCGCAGGTTCAATCACCACTTTGCGCAAACAACACCAAGGAAGAAATCCTTAAAGTAATTCAAATTTCCATTCATGACCACTAACTATTTTAATAAACAACGAACAGCAATTTTTCTTCGTCATACGTATAAGCGAGTGGAAGGCCACGGGAAAATACGTTAAAATCCTAAAGAAATCACAGAAACAAACAGCACCAAACAATAAATCCTAAAACAAATTCAAATTCCCATTATTCAACACCAATCTCCAAATGCTTATTCAAGCAGAACACATTTAAATCCCCAAGAAATCACAGAAACATCCACTAGAGCACGATAAAACGAGAAAAGATCCAGAGAGAGAGAGAGAGACAGAGAGAAAACAGACCACAGGAGGGAAAGGTCCAAACTATTCCCAAGGGACGCCTAATGGAAAGCCACGAATCCTGCGTGGGCCATCCGTGTCCACCGGTGGTCCACGTCCTCGCTTTTGGGCCCTGCTGGAATCCCAAGAGGCGCATAATTCGGGGCGCGCGGTGCCGGGTGGGGCAGGGAGGCTCTAAGTATAGGGCTGGCTTAACGATGTTTGTTTTATACATTGGCAGCCTCTTCTCGAACCTGTAATCTTTCTAAACGAGATATTACCAGGGCCCTTCGAGAAAGGGGCCCTTCGCCCGGCGGGTCGTGCGGTGGGCGCCAGTGGAGGGGGGAGGAGGCCCAGAATTTTCGTTGGCCCGAGAGGGGATGCGGCCCCGAAATTGCCTCCCCTCCACGCGGCAAATTGCCGGCCATTCACGTGCCGCGACCAGGGGCCCCGCTTCCTTTCTCCTCTCGAGTGCCTCGTACTTCGCCTCTTCCTCCCTGAGAAATACTTCGAAGGGGTTATAATAAAGTTGTACTATTATATTAGGGGGAGAATTGGTTTCTGGACGGAGATCGGGTATTAATTTTTGGTACTTCTTTGGTTTTAGTGTTCTTTGTTACGCGCTTTTTCTATTGAAAATAGTTAAAGGGGTTGTAATAAAGTTGTAGTATTGTATTATGGGCAGAACTAGTTTTTGAGCAAAGATTGAGTACTTATTTTTCGTACTTCTTTGGTTTTAGTATTTTTTGTTACACGCTTTTTGTATTGAAAATAGTTAAAAGAGTTGTAATGAAATTGTAATATTGTATTATGGGGAGAACTAGTTTTTAGACGATGCTCGAGTATTAATTTTTGATACTTCTTTGGTATTATGTTTTCTGTTATACGCTTTTAGTTCTGAAAATACTCGAAAGGGTTATAATAAAGTTACAATATTGTATACAGATCTCGATTGTTGTTGATTGGTTTTCGGCGAAAATAGAAGGTTTGTCTACTCTTTTCCTCACTTTAAGGCTTATTACAATACCTTTTTTCTCTACAAGTATTCGAAATTGATGAAATAAAGTTATTATGGTGTTCGAGCTGTTCCGAGAATTTGGTTATTGTCGATCAATTTTTCATGAAGTTCTTTCCCTTTTGAGTGCTCTATACAGCGCCACTTGTCCCTAAACATCGGAAGCGACGCGCACTAAAGTTATTATATTACTACTCACTATAAATAAGCGTACATCATATTACGATACCCAGTGTGCAGCAAATAAAAACTTCTAGGGCACCTCGAAGGAGCATTCAAGGAGAACAGCTCAACAGTCATACAACAAATTCTCCGTCTCACGGTTTTCACGCAAACGTAATATCCAACACCATCCTTCTATCGCCAAGCGTCACCAGATTCACGTTCTTAAGCCTTAAGTCATCACCATCTAATTCCCAAGACGCAACAAGACAACTATCTTCGGTATCCACTCGCAGAAATATGAGTAACACATTCTCCATGTGATCAATCCGATACCTCGGATACTCGGACCAAATGTTGCCACCACAATGCACCAAAGACTCCGCGTTGCCACGCGTAATCAGCATTTATTCTTCGTAAATTCCTGAAAATTCGTACATGACACCCTCGTCACGGGGATCGCGCGACCCCTCGCTCGTCGGACCCTCCGAATCGTCGACGCGACTCCCTTCCCCCTCTCCCAGCCCCACACCACGATCGCCTCCTCTCATTCTCCATCGCTGTCTCTCTCTCACCACCGACAACCGCATCGCTCCCTCTCTCTCTCACCACCGACCACGCGCATCTCTCTCTCCATCTCCGTCTCACCACCGACCGCGCGCATCTTTCTCTCTATCTCTATATCCCTCAACACACTATCCCTATCTCCCTCGCTCAGCAGCCACCACTCGCATCTCTCTTTCTATCTGTCTCCATCTCACTCTTTCTCTCTATCTATCCATCTCCATCTTCTGTGCCTCTTTCTATCTATCTCCTTCTTCCTCTTTCTCTCTATCTATCCTCCATCTTCTCTCACTCTTTCTATCTATCTCCATCTCCCTCTCTCTCTCTCACCAGCGACCACGCGCATCTCTATTCCCCCCTCCCTCTCCCTCTCACCCTTTCCCCCTATCCCTATCTCTCTCCCTCTCTCTCAGCGCCTGTAAGGCGCATGCGCGGGGTCGTCGCGGGGTCCCGCTCTCGGTAATTAGCCGTAGTGGCCTCGGCACGCGCGTGTGAGCTTGAAAACGCGCCCTACGCCCGTGGTGGAGCGGTCCTACTGCGGGGTGTCCGCATATCGACGTTTCCTTCGGCCACGCCGGTGTGTGCCGTCGAGATGGGGTGTCTTTGAAAGCGCGACGCGGTGCACCACCGCCGCCGTCCTTTCGTGGCCCGCGCCCCTCGGTCTACCGGAGCAGCGCCCCTCTTCAGCCGCCCCCGCCGCCCCCCTTCCCGGCTCTTCAGCCACGCCACCGGCCCGTCGCTGTCACGCGGCGTCGATCGGGCCGCGAGGGAGGAGGAATCCGACGTTGCTTTGTCGCATCCTCCGTTTGGGGTGAGTCTCTAAAGCTACTTTCATGAATGTGCTCCTCCCTTTATCCGAATTTCTGGCACGGACCGCCGAGCTTACGGATATGCTCAACGAGTTAGGCGTAAGATCGTTGGTTTTTGTACTCGATGCATGTGTCGAGCGAGGATGGCCTTAGGACGAGCGGCTAAATTCAGGATAGAGCGATTAAGGCGGGAACTTAACCTATTTCTTGCAGCGAGGTGATTGGTGGAGAAATCTTCCTGTGGATTTTGCGACTTTTATAGCGGGCAGTACGATGTTTAGGTGCGAGGACGAAGATTGAAAGTGTCGGTGTTTAGGTAGGGATAAATAGGAAAGGAGGGTCGCAAGCAAGTCTTGGGTTAAGAATCGAATTTATAAGCCATTGAAGATTATTTAGTGTAGCGAATTAGGATTTGCGTGTTTTGCTCCTTTTTTTGATGTTCTTGTGTCGAAGATGAGTAATAGATAAATCGTGAAAGAGGAATCGAACGTTGCTTTGTGGAATCCTGCGTTTAGGGTGAGTCTTTAAAGTTGCTTTTATGAATGTACTCCTTCTTTTATCCGAATTTTTGGCACGGACCGCCGACCTTGGGATCTGCTCAACGAGTTAGGCCTGAGATCGTTGTTTTTGCACTTGGTACGTGTTAATTAAGGATGATTTTATGATTAAAGTAACCCATTATATGCCAAAGTCAAGTGCAAACCTAAATACTACACTAATCAATTAATTTCCTACAGTGAGCTAATTAGAGAAGAAATATCTTCACACGGGATATTTTCCAAGATTTTACATGATATTATTACAGTGTCTTCATGAATATATTGATTTATAGACTGTCCCTCGATCCTCCTTTCCCTTAAGGATATATTTAGCACGCCTGAATACACCTGAAATTTATTTAGTATTAAAAAAATAAAAATCGATTCAGTATTAAATAACCTTACATATAAATCATGAACCTTGAATGACTGTAACAATAAAGAGAAACTTCATTTACAACCAAATAAATGAAGAATTAGAAACTAAGAAAACCAGAACTTTTCTTCAGCATAGATCACGTGCTTCTTCGACTACTTCTCTTCCTTGTTTGGTTTTCTTCCCGACAACAGTGGCAAGCGCGCGCCAAACAATTCGCCTATCTGTTTTTGGATGTAAAACGCGGTTGCCCGCCCTTACCTTCAATGGCCAGAGGACAATATTTATCGCTATTACTCCTGTGTATCTGCCATATGGCAGGACCATTGTTTGCGTCTTTGGCCCTTGCATTGCCGAGAACTTCGACTCGAGTGGCGCGCTGGTGTGCGCTGTGTACTTGTAGTCGTAATCGGCGCTGCGGAACGAGTAACTTTTCACGCGTATGCGTATCCCCCTGGTGATTTTCTGGAGTGCGTTAATTTAACCTGGCCAAAATTTCAAGCCCAAAAAAGTGTTAATGCCATTGCACGGATATTCGATGCGTAACTAATGCTATATTATTCAGGGTAACATCAAAATAATGATACTTATGAACAAATTTCAAAATAACAAGATGATAATTAAGTGGTCTCTAAATCGCTTATTTTTGAACTCGTGGATCGTAAATTATTGGAGCCACTTGTTGATCGACGAACGATACAATGGTTATACGCGACTTTTTGTTTTAATATAAGAGCGTGGAAAGGTGAATGATCGAGGCTGAATGAAATGTCGGTTATAAATGATTAATTTGAAGAACGAATCCAGAACTTATGCGTTTAAATGAAAATATTCTAGATAAAGATGAGAGCTTTTGTTTCGTACTGACGTATATAATAATAATGATAATATTTTTTTGCTTGAGAGGATCACCATGATCTCATATGGTTTTATTTAATGCGTTGGTGTAGATCTCATGCTTTTATCAAACGTATGAGCCGTTTATTTTGAAAATTATCTAAGTCCATTTCTATTCAAATCGAGATATTTAAGAGTTTGTGTTTCGATAATGTTAAAAATATACATATAGGATGTCGATGTGTTACACCGCTTAAATATATCTAAGAGAGTGAAATTTACAATTCCTATTAAAATAATAGCGATTATTAAGTGGATAATACGTATTTACTTTCTAGAAATGGAGTTAAACCACTTTCAAAACTAACAACTAGATTTATAATACAATTCGAAAGAGCACAAGTCGATTTGACATAATCTAAAATGCTTCAAATTGAAAAAACAATACTCAATTTCTTTAATATTTCTGTACTACACTTCAAAAACACGATTTATGCAATTCACGAAATCCGACTATATAAATCACATAACAATTTACTCATTCACATTTTGCGTATGCTGGAAGAATTTAAAGAAATCCTGGTGCTTCGAGTATATATATAAAAGTAACTCCATCATCTTGCACTTCGTTGCTCTAATTCGTCTTATATCACATTTTTATAAACAATATTCTCTAATTTGTCTAAAATAATCCTATCCTCCAAACATATTTAATAGCAGAATCTTTATCAAAACATAATGTTCCACACGTATACACAATAATCTCCACCTCTGAAATAAATAAATAAAGGCCACTCAAAAGAAAGAACCGCTCATATAGCTAAATCCTTATCCAGCTCGATCGAAGAGAAGCAATGCTGTTATTAAGATCAATCCGATAATCCCGGATCTTCCAGCGATCGAAGATCGATATCCTCGATTCTCATTCGACGGCGCGGCCCTCATTTCGCGAGGAATTTGGCGAGCGCGGCCAGGGCGCATGCGCGGCTGGTTTTGCATCTGCTCCTTTCACCCCTGCGCGAAATTATTTACGGCCCCGCCTTCGCACACCCGCGGCGCGGCTCGCGGATTTTCGCAAGCGCAAGTCCTTCCTCTCGAGTCTTTCGCCGCTATAATTATTCGGCTCTCCTTCTCGCAACGTCTTAATGTGGATTTGGATATCAACAGGTGTAAGGTGCACGTGTTGCTCGGAGAAGCTCTGGAGACGATGGATAATCGAAGCCTTTCACGAAATTATTTCCCCCATGAAAGAATAATCGCGGCTTTCCTAACCTTTGTTTCCACATATATACTAGAAAACCATGCTGTCTTCGTTTGTTTCTGTGGATTTTTTAGTTCAATTTTGGTTTGTTTGTCAGTAACCTTTTTGTTTAAAGACGTATGTTGTAAGAACTTTGAAGGAGACTTCTTTAAAAACGTGTGTGTAAAAACGTATGCTGAAAAAGTAGGTAGTAGGTTCAGTGTTAAGGCAGGAATGAGACGCGGAATGATTTTACGACAGATGTAAAGCAAAGTAAGGAGGGTTTTTATTCGATAGGAGATTTTTCTGCAAATGAGTTCTCGCAGAAAATGATTATTCTTTATTTTACACTATGAGTGTAAGATTCAACTATGGAAAAAAAATTTTGAACTCGCGTGTATATACGTCGAGCGCAATTAACTGGTTAAAAATGTATAACTGTATACATATACTCAGAAAGTAACTGGTAAGTTTAATGTTAATACAAGTTTCATCAGCTGGTATAACTTCTGATTTATTCCTCCACCTTTGCTTCCTTGCGTGCTTATCTTTATACCGAAATCTTTATCCACTTCACGCACCTCGAAGAACAGTCTGATGTACATCTCGAATAATGATCTAAAATAAATGCCCTACGATAAAGAAGAAATGGCCGATCGTCGATTCTAATAAACCTGTGTTAATACCAATTATTCCACGTGCACGATTTTGACCGAATACGCGTGTTAATTTTGCGATACCATTTTCTGATGTACATCTCGAGTAATGATCTAAAATAAATGCCCTACTACAAGGAAGAAATGGCCGATCGTCGATTCTAATAAACCTGAGTTAATACGAATTATTTCACGTGCACGATTTGCGTTACCATTTTAATTTTGCGATACCATTTTCTGATGTATTATACATCTCGAGTAATGATCTAAAATAAATGCCCTACGATAAGGAAGAAATGGCCGATCGTCGATTCTAATAAACCTGAGTTAATACGAATACGCATGTTAATTTTGCGATACCATTTTCTGATGTACATCTCGAGTAATGATCTAAAATAAATGCCCTTCGATAAGGAAGAAATGGCCGATCGTCGATTCTAATAAACCTGAGTTAATACGAATACGCATGTTAATTTTGCGATGCGATTTTTGAGGGGCACCTTCTGTATTCGAACGATTACATCGAGGCCAACGGCTCGAAACGCAACGACAAGTGCCTTTATTCCTTAAAGTGGCCTCTCCTAGGCGCGTTCTTTTCGATCCCCTCCGCGTTTCATTCGGCGGGTCGTGCCCTTTAAACGCGATGATGTCCGTGACAGTCGTAGTTCTGGCGCTGCGCACACCGGATATATTTTAACACCAGTTACTTGCAACTTCGAAATACATTTCTGGTGGTTCCGTGGATTCGAAGCTCTGCTCCTTGTTGGAGTAACGCGCGTGTCTGCACTGTGAAGTGTTTGAATATGTACAGTTGAGTGTTTCTGTTGTTTATTATGTATAAGGGGTACGGGAAAGAATGTTGTTCTTTTTTATTGCTGTGCTGTGTCCATGTGCCTTCTCTTCATACTATCCAGATTTTTTTAAGATCCTCTGGAACACTCGAGTATTCGAGATTGTTCGCGATTTTTTTGATGGATAAAGTTGGACGCTTTCGATTGAGGGTTATTTTTGTGTTACACGAATTTTATTTTATAATCGTTTATAAAGCGCGACTGTGTTGGTTTTTTTTTTGATATATTTAAACTGTAGATAATGAATCTGTAAATCGTCTTGATCTGCAGATATCCTGTATGATATAAAACTCTCGTTTCTCGTTTGGAATTCGAGAAACCGGCCTTTCTCATCTTAATCCTTAAGGAACGAGCGCGTTTTTCTAAAACAATGACCAGTATATTAATTGCTTTATTAGACTGAGAAACAGTGCATAATTAGTTTTCAGTAATAATAGGTAGTATATGAACAGGTATAATATAAGAGATACGTGATACGATGTGGTGTATCAAAGTGTTTCTTCGACTGATTGTTTCATAAGTAAGTTAAACTAGATTACAACCTTAAGTTATAATAATCCTCTCATTAGTGATTTACACTCTTTTCGTTTCTTTTTTCGTTTCATTGTTTCTTTCGTTTCTTTTTTGGACTGATCGTATTTGAAAAGGTTCTCTTAATGAAGGACGAAACGTTATATTATATGTAATGATGCTCGAGCATACCATAACTAAGTAGAACAGATATAATATGTTCATACAAAAAGATACTGGCGGGTTGAAATAAACGAATAGATGTATATATGTAGTAATATGCCGCCCGTATAGTAGCATTCGATTTTCTTGGAATATTTACAATATCGCGAATATGGCGACATTCGATTTTCTTCCAATATTTATAATATCGCGAGTAGGATGACGTTTGATTTTCTTCCAATATTTATAATATCGCGAGTAGGATGACGTTTGATTTTCTTAGAATATATATAATGTCGCGGATATGGTATTCGATTTTCCTCGAATATTATAATATCGTGCGTATGGCGACATCTGATTTTCTTCGAATATTTATAATGTCGCGAGTATGGCCACGTTCGATTTTCTTCGGATATTCATAATGTCGCGAGTATGGCGTCGTTCGATTTTCTTCGAATATTTATAACGCCGCGAATAATCGCGGCATTCGACTTTCTTGCAATATATATATATAATATCGCCAATATGGCGGCCTTCGATTTTCTTGCAACATATAT
>JBCFXI010002484.1:0-22082 GCA_038496175.1 Ampulex compressa | reverse complement strand
TATATATATTACATGGAAAAATCAGAGGTGAAGGACGGGATTCGAACCCGGGCCTCCGCGTGGAAGTCCGAGCTTCTATCATATACACTACACCGCCGTAGCTCTAAAAGGCGCGTTTATTTATAGCGTCTCAGTCGCCAATTTGAACTCCCGCTTTTGATGACTCTTGACTCATCGTTGGGATTATCGTTACTTCACTTTCTTACGAGCTCGCTTACTATAACTTGTTTTGCTTTTAAAGGGGCTGTAGCGACGTTGAATGTAAAATACGAGATAACGCTTATGACTACGGTTTTGACTGTACTTAAAGTACTGTGAATTAAAATAATTCTAAGAAGGATCAATTATAGATTTTCTATATTAATACTGGAACTGACGAAAGAATTTGCCGCGTTTGGAATATTTATAAAGATGACTGAAATCATTAACTGTCAGTTTTTCGAGGTGTTTTGAATAATTGAATGAGTACTTTTTTTCTCATTGTTCCCTTTCCTTTAAAGATACATCTGAATAGTGAATATATAAATGTAATACATCTCGCCAGTGGTCGAAAGTGCTCTAGCATTAAAAAATGTGATTTGAAGAAGTGGTGAAAAGTAATTACGACAGCGATACTCGCGACTATATTTGTTTATACCCGCCGAGATATTTGAGGCTGGTGGTGATACGTACAGCCGGAGTGCATTTTCATGAACAGTGGGTCGAGAAAATCATAGGGAAGACCGTAAACGTGTTTGATGTGCGAATATTAACCGCGACATTACCCCTTGACATTGTCCTTCAAAATTCACCCCATTCTCGGCAAGTCCGGCGTATTATTGTTCATTAGCAACATTAATTATACCTGTACATACCTACACACATTTTTTAATAGCTCGCAGAATCGTAGAGGTACACACATACATACTTTGCACCCGCTCATACATCGTTAACCCATTATTCACCATTGTCCCTTTTTTGGGACGCTTGTTTTTATCTCTTTCTGCCTAACCAGGAAGGAACTTTTAGCTTCAATTGTTGTACCTAAATCTTGTACTGACCGCTACAAAAGCTACAACCTCAACAAAAACATTTTTCCACTAATTAGCTTACCGTAGGAAATGAATTGTACAGTGCACTATTTAGGATTGCACTTGGCTTTGGCGTATAATGGATTAATATCATGGATGTTTGGGGCAAGAGGCGAGAGCGTATTGGTACCGCCGACGATATTTATCGCCATTCGCGCCACATGGCGCTTTCGTTTCGGTGCCAATCCCTATATGGCTTTTCGACGTTTCGCGTCTTCGTTTGTTATCGCGTTGCCCTGCTGTTTCCGTCACCCTCGATAATTCATCATGCCACGTGCCGCTCGTCCTTCATCTCGAATAATGCGGCTCAGGAAGGTTCCGTGAGGTGTCACGGTGTTTCCACTGGGCCCGTTACATAAGTAATGCCGTTATATAGACCCCCGGCAGTCGTCGCCGTCCACAATTGCACAGCAACGAAAGACCGAGTAATCCTCGTGGATTGGACACGTGACCGGTTTTACTTAATGATGCTGCTTTCAGCGCCACAAGTACTCGGCCGGCTTCGCGCGATTGTTCGGCCTGTTTCACGGGTTTTTATAATAAGGCTACGAGACATTTATAAGGATACAAAGAATCGGGGAGAAAAACGCACTCCGGAAGATTCTTAAGTCAACGTAAAAATTCATGAGGAGATTAGTCATGAGAGGTGGTGGATTTCACGGTCTTTCGGCGATTAGTAAATCTTTTTTGGTACCTGATACATAGTTTCGTACCTGAACGTGTTGATTGTCGCGCGCATTTGTAAGGAAATCCTTGTCAGGCCACGCGCGCTGCTTAGAAATGCGCTGGTATTGCGGTATAGCAATGGTAAGCGTATTACTAAGACTGAAACTTACTCGATACAGGTGTGTAAAGACAATAGAGCCATTGTTTCTTATTGTAGTAGAAGACAATTAGGTTTAGACTTGTAGAGATGCTTGTGAACATTCATTCAAGGAAGGACAACTGTTTTTTTCTTTACAGTGTTTTAATAAAATCCATACAAATTTTTTGGTAGGAAATCTTTAAGTACATTAATGATACAATCTTGAAATCACTTCAGATTGATTAAGACAATGTGATGTTTTTAGTTTTATATGGTATTTTGTGCTGTTCGTCACCGGTGACTGACGTGGCAGTCAACGCGTTATCTATTCGTTAATTCTGTCACGAAGTTCACTGATTAAAAATATCTATTTCAATCGCCACTACAATTTTTTATAATTAAATTCGGAATATTTGATGATCAACAAAAGATCAAATAGAGTTCTTGTTTCTCGATCGTTACGGTTTGTTCTTCTACATTCATCCCTTCAAAGCGTACCTCGCAAATTTTCCAGTCGTTTTTCGGAGAGTATATTTCAATCTTCGACATAAACGCACCAACGGTATATCCGGTAGGCAGATCGTGGCGCGATAATTCCATTCGAACGGGGGTCGATTGTGCGGCCGCGTTTTGTCGTTCGGCCGAATAAGACTCGTTCTTTTTACTGGTAATATTAAACCGCGCCACAATGGCACCGCTCTGTCGGCGTATCCGAATAACGGCTGTGCAAAATTACCGCGCGGCCCCGTAAAACACGGCCGCTCCGCGTACTTGATTAACCAAATTAATAATTACCGTCCCTCAAAAACATCGTGCGTAATTAAAGAATCATTAGAGTGTACTGCATAACGATGTGCACAGTTCTGTGCCCCGTGTCATTCATTTAGCACCGTGCCTTTTAATTTAATTATATTAAAGGGGAAATGTTCGCCCGTTTATTATCAATAACCTGTATTACGCCAAATTGGACGCAAGGGGAGGGATCTCTTCGAAATCTGGAGTGCAAATAGAAATTCGGAAGAAAAGGGAGTGCGCGTACGAGCCGGTTTTTAATTAAATGCTCGGAATAAATAAGCTAGGAAACGCAGCGGGATGAGTATCCAAGGGAAGGCAAAGCAAATTGAAAGCGGAATCTCGAACGCTCTAATGATCTATTTGATTATGAGGTAAAATAATGAAGTACTATGAAATCAATTTATATTCCTTCAAGGAAATGAAAAATTCCTTCACGCTTGCCTTCGGTGTGGCAAAAAGTGAAACCTCGAACATGCTCGTAGTTATTGATCGATCCTTGCATAACGGCTTAGTGGCGATATCGCGCATTAACGATCCAATCGTAGAACTATTTTTCGATGCAAAATCACGATGAATTCTTTCAATACCTAACCTAGAATCGACGATACGCGTGATTTCAGATATTCCACGTATCACACTTCAATCGTAATACTTCGAATTAATTCCATGTGTTGTAGAGTTATTGATATAACGTAACATCGATCACGTATCTCCCGCGAAATAGTACCTTTGAATCGTTCCGGAATTTCGTTGTAAAACTCGCGACATTGATCCTGCGGAAGCCTCAAAGTTCTGCGGACACGGCTGGAAAATCACACAACGCAACGAACGAGAATTCCTTGAGAGCCGAAAAATTTTCTTGATGAGAGGGCGCCGGTCTTAAAGTCGTCTATGCCAAAGAGAAATTCCACGCGTGCTTAGCTCGCCTCCTGACGCTATTTGCTTCGATTCTCAACATCGACGCATAATTTTTTCTCTTTTTTTTAATATAATACAAATTTTTCAAATCCCGGTCCAGTTGCCCCAGTGGTCGATTTTTTTACACGCCAATTTTCTTAATACGATTCAATACAACACCGTGCACTTTATCATTTTCTATTATCAATTCTATTTAATCGTATAATCTAGAAATCATTTAATAAATAAATTCCACGCAAGCAGTCAACGTAGTCGACTGAAATTCTAACTCCATAAGACCAAATGAAGAATAAAAATAAGCGCAGAATATTGTTTCTTTAATCCAAGAATCTTTCTTCGTTCTTGAAAATAATATCTTTCGATCATTCGAAAACACATTCAATCTGAAACATATATCAATCAACACATCGAATTAAACCATTACCAAAACAATTAATAAGTATTTCCATTATATCTTTATATATAACTACTTGCTATCCCAAGTATCTTCCATTACATATCCATCCCATCTTTCCGCGCCAATATATCAAACATTACAATCATAATTGCCCGGTATCGAGATTAGCACAGCTTATTCAACAATAATTTTCCTCGCCTGAAATCAACACTTTTATCACCGCGCGACGCTATACCGAGAAATTACATCTTCGTCTCGAGAGGCCTCACCCTCGTCCACGTGACTGGCGGTGGGTGGAGGAGGGGGGCGGAGGGGAGGGAGGGGAAGCGGGTAGCACGAGGTATAGGGGAGATCGGCTGGAGAGCTCGCGTGGGCGCGGGTAGGAAGGTTCTGGATGAAAAACGCGGCATTTCCGGGCGCATTCTCATTGCATATTCAATGCGATAGCACGTACACGTGTGTACCTGACGCTGCAAATGTAGAAAAAGGGATGCTCTTGCCTGATGTACGATCTGAAAAAAAAAAAAGAGAAGTGGACGTGGAGGGGGGGAGCAGAAGGGTGCGGATGGAGAGGCGCGACCGCTGCACTACGTATGCAGGGGCAAGATTAAATGTCTACGCGGCGCCAACGTTCGGCGCTTTAACCGACCGCGCTTTCGAGCTTCCTTTTTGCCGCCACAATTAGTTTCCTTTAGGCCGGAGGTTATTAAATCCTAGTCAACGAAGCCAGAAGTTCGCGGGGAGGATGATCCACGGGTTTAAGAGCTCCGATGCTCGAATCTGCGCCTCGCCCTGCGGGACATCCAGTCGAGAAGCGAGCGAGATCTGTCCGCGGATAGTAAAAAAGCAATATAGCCACAGAAGTGCCAGTAGGATCGTAGCTATGTGCGATGGGAAAAAGTGGGTGGAGAATCCCTTGACAGATTTCCCCCCTCGTTTTTCGCCAGGGCCGCGATGTAGCGTGAGGTTGAGCGGAGTGGAAATTGTACGCTAAGTAGCTTCGAATGTAGAGATATTATAGCTGCTTCGCCAACTTTATCGCTACGCTTTGCACTTCTGTAATAAGCGTACAGCCTGCGTCCAGTTTTTAAGGAAGCTTTGAAGGTATCTATAGATTCTTGGCAGACTACTGTTCAATAAGTTCGCGGAGTGACGTCAATTCAACAGTAGAAGAAAAACTTTAATATCATTTTTATATTTCACGTTCCACAAGAAACTCAACCAAAATTTTTATATTTTTTTGTAATGCTTTGAATAATGTTGTGGGTTTCAAAAATCTGTGGGCCCATGTCTCTGTGTACCGCATTCGTTAACAATGCCACTTTGTTACCCACATTTGGAGCGTTTTTTCAACCTTTAAAGTCTTTTTAGTTTAAAATTATTAACTTTTAGTTTAACCTTTGAACCTTATAGTTAAAAGTCTTTAAGTTTTAAAGTCACTCTTACAACTATAAATTTGTTTTTTGATTTCCTTTCCGCGAACTTATCGAACAACCTAGTATATCACGTTTGACATTACATCGCATTCAGTGTTGGGTATAATGACAAAGGATTGAAGGCTGCAAACATCGTGTAATATTATTGCCTTCGAGTCGAGCGACCTTGATTAAAGAAGGGATCGTTGGGGAATTTTTCTAAAGTCTCGACGGGAAGGTTTTATTGCCGGTTGATTGACGACCCACGGAACAACCTTCACGCCAGGTTGCTGTAAGTATCCAACCCTACGCGGCAGAGAAAATCCTTGCCTGATGTACGATCTGGAAAAGGGAACCTGACCGTTGTACGTTCCGATCGCGATTCATGCAAAGGTCGGATTACGAGGGCCGTCCGGACATTTTATTCTGGGAAAAAGTGGGCAAAATAAATTTGTCCCGGTCGGTAAATTAGGGGGTTGCGATGCGTTATTCTTAGTTTGTTTATTGTTCCGTTTGCCAGCCGGCGTTGAATTTATCGCCACCTTCCCTGATGTACGATCCGAAACTGAGATAGACGATGTTCGTGATATATACAGCGTATGCAAAAGCGTGTTTATCGCCTACCCGCAAAACAAATAGCCGGCGAATTAACGGAATTTACTTTATTTCATTTCGTTCCGTTCCTCTTTGTCCTACATACCCGCATCTTGTTAAACCATGCGGTTCGTGATGTTTAATCCAACGTCGAATAATTAGTATCGTAGAATAATAGTGGGTTTCGACGTTAAAAGTGGTAATTAACGAATTATCGGACCGAAATGCGACCACTTTGAAGTAAATCTACCTTTGTTTGCCATCCATATACGTAAAATTAAGAATCACAAGGTACCAGAGGAACCAGCTAAGCACAGCATATAACTATATCCAATTTGTAATAATTTAACACTCCTTTTTAAGTGTTCATCAAACTTCCAGAGAGGTCAATAGCGAATATGTCGGTGAAGAAATTATATAAAGAAAAGCGCCAAACAAACATTACATTTACCGCGCGTATTTTTTTGTTACTAACCAGTTTTAGTTCTCTGCTGAACCTCGTTACACGTTGAACGTTAAAAAACGTGGAGTGTTTATCGCCGGAGGACAGGAACGCGCGCTTATATTTTCCAAGTTTCTCTCTAACCGGAGATACCGACCATAGAAATCGCCATAATCACGAACCATCGTGTTGGCCAAGCCACATCCGTGGTTTTTCATCTTTTGGTCCTTTGAGAGAGGGCCCTGTACGCCGAATGGAAAATGGGGAAACACGAAGTAATCCTAGAGTGCACGGAGCTAAAGGAGACTCGATTCTTCCTTGGCCACCGTTCGCTTCTGCGCTGAAGAAAAGGCGAATAGTCTGTAGGGGGCATTCGTTCCACGTTATCTCACTAATTGTGACTCTGCCCTTCGCACCGGTGCCCTTTGTTTTCGCGATATTTTGCCCCGAAATTAAAATTTCTCCTAAGACCATCGTCCCCAGCCTTTCCTTTCATGGGGTTCTTTGTATTCGCCTTCAGACGGCACGCGGATTGAAAGGAATGTTTCCCTGCAAGGCGAAGGCCAGATGCGCAGACTCTAGCACTTCAACGCCCTTTTTGAATGCATAAGATCCGTCGGATGACGCGATGTTTGCCCAATGGAAAATCAAGCACCGATTTCAGGACTTTAAGTTCGAGGGCTACCCGGAATTCCTAATTTTAGGTACTGTGAAGGGAGAATATTTCTCTCCTCTTTGAAGCTTTCGAGCCTTGTGCGTCACTTTGTATGAGAAAAGTTCTTCTAGATGTTGAAAAAGATACGTTTGAATGTTTTTATCGGATTATTTCGGTTCACAATTTTGTACCCGAAGAGGAGAAGTAACGAAGATATGTACGAAGTACTTAACAAAGGTGCATGGCAAAAATGAAAGTTTCTTAAGTTTCACGTTCATTCTTCCGGGGTGTGAAAAGTCCTCCTGGCCCAAGGATACTTTGTTCCAATACGTACTTTAATACGAAATTAAGGATAATGTCTGATTCAGTTTGTTAGAAAAGTTAAAGTGAGTTTCTGGCCGCGGAGGTTACAACGTATATGTCACACAGAGAAAAATCCAGTGGTTTTTACTTACACGACCACGGTGGTGTCGAGTTCGAGCTGCTATTCACTACGTCACCGTAGTCCCTTCCTTTCTAAAGTACTTTAGCTACGCCACAGTGTCTGGTTTTCTTAGACTCACAACTTAACCCATCTTGCACCAACAGCAATTAATTTTCCTACCCTCTTTCTTGCCGCTTTCCTCTCGAAGTGTCCGTCCGCTCTTAATCATCCGCCAGCAACGCCTTTAACCAACGCGACATATGAACGTACCTTTACCTAACTCGAGAATAACACCATTGTTTTGCATCTCTACTAGCGATGTCTAAAACGTTTTTTCCGCATATTGAATTTGCTGTACACAAATGACCGGAGGAAGGTGATTTTATGTTCTTATTTATGATTCAAAAGGTTTACCTTTGAGTAATTGAAGCGGGAACAATCTCTTTAGAATGAACCGTAATTACGAGAAAAACATTTTCCCTCTTACTCTTCTATGGACAATAGCATTTGTATAAATGTACGAATGTATAAAGATAAAATAACCATTTTATTTCAACGTATATTATACGCTACACCACTTAAAGTTCCAACAGTATTCCTCCCGAGCAAGAATTTTCCTGTAATTAACTCAACTCAGGAGCTTACAATACCGATTGCATTCATGAATGAAACAGTACGTGCACGAGCTTGCAAAATAAGGTACGATGTTCGACAACATAAGACACTACGACTAAGACCGAATATGTAAGCACGGTATTACATACAAAACATGCAGAACAGTGAATTTTCCAGTCTCGCAGTATTTCCCTTGTAAAAGTCCCGCCTTTGTGCGTGAAAAAAATTCGCAAACAGCGAGCGAGACTTTGCCGTTTATTCATATTGCGACATACAGGTTTTTACCTGTGAATGGTATCGAAAAATTTACAGCCTTTTTTTGCGCATGCGCGAAGGAGAGTGAGTGAGCCAAAAATAGAGAGGGGGGCGGAGGACGGTTTAAAAAGGAGTCGCTGTCGACGATTATTAAGTGGTAAAAAAGCGGAGCCCTTCCGGCCTCCTCTCTCCTCTCATCCAGCCCTTTCTTCGCCCTTTTTCGTACAAATCGTAGAAATACCGATGGCAGAGGCCGCAGGAAAAATAAAAAAAAGAAAGAATCGTTTAGTGCGGACGCGCACAAAAGCCGATTATGCTTTGGCTGGAGGTAACTCTTTGGCCGCGAGACAAAAGGCGAACGGGTCGAAGGTAGGGCTGGTGGCCGGTGCCCGCGTCAAAAGGGGTTCAAAAGGTTGTATTTTGATACTTCCACGAGGTCCCTGGAGTATTTGCCTCCCATATGCTAATCCTTGCTTAATTGCCATTAACCTTCGCCGTTCGGATGGTCAAATACCGGAAAGTAAACGGACCGCACGGTAGAGACATTTGCATATTAATCTTCCTTGAAATTTGTTTAAAAAGAAACTGCTAGCCCGCGGCGTAAAGTGCTTTGTTGAAAAAACTAGTTGCCGATCTGCAATGTGCTTCTCGCTTAAGACCTTTATATCAGTGTGAAAATAATTTATAGTCTCTGCGCTATGGAATTTTACGTTGTACAGCGCGTAAGAGGACGCGCGTAGGTAAATAAAGGAAAACAGTGGTTTTCATTTTTGTTAAAGAAATCGTAATGCATGATCAGGCAAAAATATTCCCGAATTAATACGTTCAACGATCAGCGTGAATCGGTGGAGTTTCTTCCAGGGCTTAAATCCGAGACTCCCAGTGTAAACAGGGCGATATGATTTTAGCTATCTCTAATTGACGCTTTTTGCGCGTTTCAATTAATTTTTACTCCAGCAAGTATTTGTTTACCAAATTATTTATGGTTATTTAACCAGCTCGTTACCTGGTCACTTTTGGGTTGAGTTTTTCTATTTTATTTGCACTAAAATTCTTTTTTACTTTATATAGTATTTAAAACATAAATTTAAATATAAATACAATTTTGATTTTATAGTATAAGTGTACTTTGTATTTTATTATTTTATTTTCTTTTGTCATTAGTATATTTTTAACGTTTGCTTACCCTATAGTTTATTTATGCTTTATATCGTGTATACTCGTTATAATTCCGTTTGAAATAGAAGTACTATAAATTACCTTCAAAATTTTGTTCTGATTCAACGAAAAAGTGTGTTACCCGTTTACGGGTAACCGGGCCTTCGCATTCAACATGTTAATATCCCTTTGTAAAGAGCGACTTTACCCAGAAGTGAGCTGATATATTAGCGGTTGGGTGGCGCAATCTAATATCTTGTAAACCTTACAAATATGGTAACTCAAGATGTGCTTGTGCTCGTATAACTACGTCGAACCCTCATTCGTTGAACCGCCGTGTCTGAATGGCCGACTAAGAACGGGTTTGCATCAAAGTCAGGGAGGCAGCACATGCATAATACGCGAACGGTACGAAAGAAAACTGAGAGATATTATGAGGGATGGGAGGGATGGCCGGTGGCCTGGAGCCTCGATGTTATTCTTCGATGGCTCCAGGTACGGGTTTTGAAAGGCGGGGCCGATTTGTTCGGTTTAATCGAATGAAATGTCCAGCCCTGCGGCGCGATAGAGAAAAATTGGAAGTAGGATTCGAAATTTCGATGATTACTCGTCCGGTTTAATATGACGAATGGAGAGAAATTCAATGTGCATACAGATCCGTGCGGAGATCATATTACTCTTGCGTATTTCGGATAAAAAGGGACAAGGAAATCGAGTGAAATTTGTAGGCCCCGATATTTCTAAACACCTTAAGCGACCAACGAATCAAATTTATCTTGTGAAGGGACTGTGAAACTCACTGCAAGTATCGTTACAACGTCACACGAGCTGATGTTCGTGATTATCAAAATTCTTAAAATATATATCGAAAGAATTGTTTAGTAAAATAACAGTGGAGGTGAATTTGTTCTTATCTTTATTCCTATCACTCGTGGATACATCTTGAATATGATTTCCATAGGGCGGGTACTTTTTTAATCAGATATTCTGACCATCTTGAATCACCCATGACAGTCGGGTATCCTAAATGCTTTTATCGCATAAAAGCACAAGGAGGAAAAAGGAAATATTACCCCAAGATCCTGTAACTTATGAATAACTAAAAGCAATACCTCAAAAAGGGACGGTACTAAATTCGCGTCAGCCGGATCTTTTTTTTCTATTTTGTTGAATTTCCCAGCGAATACAGACGACGCTCGATATAGCCCGATGGAAAAGTGAAAATTTAATCAAAACCTGGCCGATCCTTTGACCAAACTCATTCGATGATGTCATAGGAAATATTTTCTGATTCAATTTTGTACCCGAACGCGGCTCGTGCTTGCCTCTATTTAATTATACTGCACTGCGAAATAATGCGCCACTGGAATATATTTTAAATCTGAAAATAATCCAGCAGCGGTAATGTGAAATACGAATATGCGAGTGTGGCATAGAGCGGCCGTAGAGATTGGAGATAGAGCCGAAGGAACACGAACGTAATTTAATATTACTTGTGGATAGGAGTATGAGCGTGAAATAAACTCGGCTACGGAGGCTGTACGCAATTTAATGGAATATGCTTTCGAGAAGTTCTGTTAAAATAAACTTCGCCTTTGGCCGTGAAATATCGTGGCTAACAGTAACGTCCAAAAGACGTGCGCCATTTAAACGGGATCAAATATAATGTATTTAGACATAAGTACTCCTGGTTATCCTCTTGCTCGAAATTATATGTAAATTTAATAAATGGTCCTTGCGAGCATTTCTAAAAGCAGCATTATAACTGCTCGTAAGGACCATTTATTTAATTTACATAATGTAATTACGTACACGACGGATGAATATTATCAATATTTATACCGCCATGTCACTGTTAAAAGAAATCTCTTGGATCCTTACAAGCAATACGACAACATTTGACTTTTGGATAATACAGCAAAGCCCCTCATATCCACACTCCAACCGTCCAAATACCTTATCATTCGAACGTTCTGTTATCCAAGCACAGTGTGATTGTACTAACAGCGCCTTCCGCTACTGTTGCACGCGGTAGACATACCGCGCTAACCCATTGCTCCACCGCGCAAATCCCGATCTTAACAACTTAATATCGCGATAACAAACAAGCGGAAGTCTGTCCATATTCTCGACTATGCAAGCCAAGCGCGAAATAATAAAAGACCCGGAAGAGCCCGATACAACACGACAACAAATAGAATCCAATATCAGAAGATAGCCGTATATATCACTACCGGAGGAAATCTTTATCCAAACACTTTAGTCGCTCCATCGATTCCCATACGAGACGCTTTACCGCGCGAATAAAAACCTAGAAGCCTCGTGAGTATCGCATTAAATATTCCTACGACTCGCCGGCGTAACAATAAAATAGACGGTTTATAGGGGACCAACAAAATTTCCTTTGTGCCCGAAAGCATCCCAAAGGAGTATCTCGTGCATCGGCTAGGTAGCACGAGGATGATCCTCGGGGCGAAAGTAAGCGAGAGACAAAAGGGAAGCGGGGCCGTGGATGGGCAGAGGAGGGTGGATATCGCGCAACGAGGACGGAATCGAAAGAACGCGGACGATATTTCGATATTTCAGCCATCGGGTCCGGCCAGCCTCCGGCCCTTGGCCCGGAACAATGCGACCATTTGCATTTTGCCGCGGAACTGGAGATGAAAGAGAGTCAGGGGCGGATACGCCGTTCCGGCCTGCTGGCGGGGACCCTTTTGCGAAACGACCCGGCCTGGACTTGAAACGAATTGCGAGAATTATGGAAATATCCGCCCTCTCCCGCGCACCCCTCTATACTTCCAACTGCGATTAGCACAGTTAATTCCACCGAATGCCGGTAAACGCGCTTTCTCGTCGACGAATATCCTCTTGTTAGTCCTGGCTAACTCCGATGCACGTGGCGCACTGTCGAGACAGGATGTGGTCTGGTATGAAAAATACGTCGAACGATTTGTAGAATGCGTGGATGAAAAATGACCTGTTTGATTGCTCAATCGGTCATTTCGTATTATTTGGGAAATCGTTCTTAGGAGGTTCGGTTTATTCTAATTTGAAAAGTTAATTGAACATGCACAAGATCAATTAACGGAGATATGAATTGGTACACAGTTGATGTTTGTACACATCTAGCATTTGGAGGTAGGTATTAAATAAGAACCGAATTGTGTTTAAGATAATTAAGAGTATAGATTTAATATGTTATACAAAAATTGAATTTTGGCTTGATAAGGATAGAAGAAGGCTGAAAGATATATATACTTGTTTCGTTGTTTTGAAGAAACCGCCGTCAAAATGTAATTATTTGAGAAGGTAAGAAGTATCAGACGATTGACACGATAAAAATATCAGGATTGGAGCACGCTGAATCTTTTCGATGTGAATTCATAATTCTTTATTCACAACATAAATTTATATATGTGCTGCAAATCTTTATACGCGTGAAATGAAGGGTTCAATCTTGTTCATCCGAGGGTGGATCGCTGTATTACCAAGCCACGGACGCTATGGACGGCTACTATCGATCGATCTCATTGTGCTCGAATGGTTTTCAAGGATAAGGAGCCCATTGCCTGTCCCCGCTTCTTTGGACAACAATATTGAGGAAAACAAGGGCGTGCTTTCCTTATTATCCAGTGCTCTTCCGATGACTCCTTGAAAATAATACGTACTCTCTCTCAGGCTTGATTCATAATGAATATCGACGGTAGATTATACGTCTATTTTAAGCTCCTTTTGTACAGTTGCAAAGTTGATTTATTATTAATCAATGAGAGGCTTTATTGCCTTAGCCACGACGTAGATTGATTTCTAATGGTACAACCCTCGCTGGTTTCTTTCTCTTTGTTCGTTGGTTTTGTTTAACTTTGATAGCCAGCCGGGTCGTATAAGGTCGTTAACCTGCGCTCTACTATTTTAAGCTGAACTCTGAACTCTACCGCGTTTAAATTATCCTCCGCATCGCCTGGAACGATTCAAAAACGGGTAATGGAATTTAAATCACAAATCTTTCTACCGTAACTTCAGATTTATGCCGGCCACGGTGTTACGGTTCTGAATGAAAAAAAAGCATCGTCGCGATGGATAAGGTGTGTCGACGGATTATCATAATCACGAACTGCCGAATCCTGTATTGATTGCAGAGTAACCGCGTTACCGATAGACACGAGTCTATGGATAATCAACGTGGCTCTGGCTAAACATTGACGCCTGGTCGCCGATGGATTTATGGCCGTCATGCTTAGGACAGAAGTCGTGCTTCATGGCGCATCGGCGTTTCATCCTGCAACAGACGATAACGCGTATCTGTGCGCATTTTCCTGTTTCTCGTCGCCCTTACCCACTTAACGTGGCACGTCGCCAGTGCTGCGCGAATACCGCGATTTGTAATGTAAATAATGTATAAAACGGCGCAAATATTGCTCACGCCGTAGCGCGATTCGACGCTCCTGTTTATCGTCGCTCGGTGTATTTGCATTGAAAGTGCCAATTAATGGTGCGCGTATAAAATTTCCAGGCAATCGATAAAACTTTCCTGGCGTTAATAAAAATAAATGGTCAATCTGTAGCTGGGCGCGATCCGCGCTGATAATACGATGGAGGAGCACGTTATATACCGCTGGCAATTTGGAATACGAGATTTCATCTTGTTACTCTTATCTATGCATACGATTTGTCGCGCCCGCCACGTATATCCCCCGTTAGTAACGACGGAGTCGTGGTATTTTTGTTCGTCAGCCCCACCTCGAAATTCAATTCATCCCTCTTCGGTGTATTTGCATTGATTTAACGAGTTGACGAATGATTTCTCCAAGAGTGGACTTTAGCGCCGTTCGAAGGTAAACGCGCCGGCAGTTGGATTATTTTGCACGTACGATTATTTGCAAGGAATCACGATGCGCCCCGCTTTTATAACTCGGTATTATTTTCCAACGATTTATTTGAGGGAGGGGCCAATTATCCGAATTTAGCGTGCGGCATAAGCTTTTCTAATTGCACGGTTTAGCCTTTACTGATATTTATCTCGCTGTCCCTGATTATCGGAATTTATAAGCGGCGGGGTGTATTAAGCGCATTATACGCGTAATGAAGATTATAAATTTATGACGAATAAATTTAGGGCTGTATTCGATTTTCCAGCAGCAATCATATTTTACGCTACACGCGGCTTCGTTTATAATTCATCGCACATTTACCCCCGAAATTTGTTTATTCTTTCCCCTTAAAATCGTTTGAGCGAGACCAATAATAACTCGATGTCATTCTATCAACCGTTTTTTTCCAATACGCTCCGCGGATGCGAACGCGCCTTCGCGCTCCGACAAACTCTTAACTCGCGTATGCTTCTGTAACATATAAATTCGATGTTAACCCATTATATGCCAAAGTCAGGTGCAAACCTGAAAAAATACGCTAATTAATTAATTTCCTAAGTGAATTAGAGAAGAAATATTTCTATCGGTTTTGCAATTTTTATATCAATCGGTGCAACATTTAGGTCGACGATCGAAGCTAAAAGTTCTATCGCATGGGTCGAATAATAAAAAAACAAGTGTGCTAAAAAAGGGACAATGCTAAATAATGGGTGGAATTTCTCGAACAATCCTGGTTCATATCGGAGCGATGAACGGATGGCGATTCGATACACGTTTATCCGTCGTGTTTCCATTTCTTTTTATATCCCAACTTAAGTCCTCTTTAGAGAAGACCGGTGATAACCTACTAAGTTCCTCTAAAAAGTTTTCCAATATTTCGCTGGTAGGAGTAAGAACAGCGGGCGCACAAATCCAGGGGGCGAAATATATGTCGTTATGCCCGTATGGGTGCATCCCCCATCTGTGCTTCGTGGAGACCACTGCGGCGCGTTGCACCGTGCGACACGTTTGCTTTATTTTTCTCCTAAATGCGGACGCCGCGGCGTTGCCGCAGCTTTCGATGCACTTATTGAATCTTCTTTGGTTGGCCTTAACCACCAGGATTGCGCGAACGAGAAGTAATTTCCTACGGTTAGCCGAACACGAGGGGCGTTTTCGTTAAATGCATTAGGGTGTTCCAAAAGTGTCTTTCGTAGTAACGCCATCTGGGCATTGCTGTATTATCAACCAATATTTATGCAAACGTGAAACCTAATCTCTTAAATGTTGTAGTCTTTATCCTTCTGTCGTTTTCTAGTTGTACGCTTAATTTAATAAAATAATGCGAAACAAATTTGCTGGGCATGGAAAAAACTTTTCGGATACGTGGTATCCAGAATCTGTCACGTGGTATTCAGAATCCACGTTGTTTATTAGATTATTGAAACGATATTAATGCTCGTGACAGCGTACTGCTAAAAAGTGTCACTGCTGCGCAATGCTTCTGCGGTGAAACTCGCACGCGAGATATGAGTTCACGAAAAGCTCGATATTTGCGACGGACTAGTGAAGTCGATCTTGTTGATTTTCACGTACGAATGCTCACAGGATAAAGTTGATTCGTAAAACGTGCTCGTGCAGTTCGCGATTCGTAGAGATGATTTGGCCTTTGGCAAGTTCGTTCGGTTTATGTCCATACCTTATATAAGAGTTTACGCTACATCTCTCACGAAACCATAACGAGCAGTATATTTTGATTTCAATTGGGTTTCGGGCTCCACGTGCCGTGAAAACGACACAGCGTGACGCGTAATGTATTAATTAATGAATAAAAAGGACAACAGTGGGTAGTGCTTGTCCTAAGTCGCTAAGATCGCACATAATTCCTTGAAACTAAATATATTTATTGTTTTTACATTATTACGGCCTGTGTAATAATTTAAACGGCCTTTCGAAGACTCTCAAGTATCCCTGCTGTTTTATCCTTTCTATCCCTTACAACTTCATAAGTGAGATAACAAACTGTTCACTTCTGTTCTCACACTTATATGTATACATCGTGAAGTAACTGACGATAACAAGGGTACTCGTGGTACAGCAGACGCTTTCAACTACGAGAATTCATCGAATCGTATCGAGTTAACTCGCGATTACTTATGGTAGAGAGGCACGGAATTTACGGACGGTGAATGTAATAATTAGGTAATAATAACCTTGGACCTCGTCTTTCTTGCCCTGTTCTTTTTCAGATTCCGATCTGTTTATTTGGGTTTTATTTCCCACCGAGATATTTTACACCGTAATTGCATGGCAGCGCGAGAAAGGGGTGGCACTCGTAAAAAAAGGAAGGCAGGAGGGAAGGAAAGCAGAGACGGTGGAAAATGTATCGTACGGGTACACAGGCCGGCTCAAACTTCCGGAAGGATAAACCACGCATTTTATATCACGGCAGTAATTCGGAATGAAAAAACCAACCGGAAAATAAAGAAGGCACGGGCATTACGCACTCTGCGGTAGAGCAGAAGCTGAAAGTTGTATATAACGCGAACGGGATTATTGAGGGATTATGATGAATCGTAAAACTGGGGCATTAAATAAAAAAAAAAGTCTCGGTGCAAATGCACCGACAATATTCAATTAAAGCACGACTTATGCGAATCAGAGTTGTAGTAAATGGACGCGGCCGTTAATCATAAATGCGATTGTCCATTGTGGGCTGAGCTATTGACAATTTGCCTGGAGAACAAAACTGGAAAAGCTGAACTCAAACACGGTTAACGCGTTTCGTGCCGAACCGATTTTTCGTTACTTTCGAAATTATTTTTTTAATTTTCGTTCAAGCTATGCGGTACACATCTGGGCACGCAATTGCAATTTCCTTCTAACGTATGTTTTACGATTTTTATAATTGCTAAGGAAGAATTTCTTTTTCATTTTTCGTTTTGCAAGGAAAATTTTAAACAGACAGGATGGAAAATTCAGCGTGGCGCGTATACGTCCCGCGCGGCACCGAAGGTGTTAATTGACGCCCCATTTTTTTATAACGTACAGCTCACGCTAAAAAGAATTCTGTTTAGGTTTTACGCGGATTTGATTTTATTATTTAGGAAAAATTGGTGCTTAAAATATGGGAGTGACGTGAAAATGGAATTTTTAATCTAGCGCATGCATTAATTACACGTTAAAGAGTCGTTTACAATTTAAATCCTCGTATATTAATACGGCGTGGTATTTGATCAAAAATATAATGCATGTTTTAACTGCACATGACAACGCGTTGAGACACGTAATTTGTCGTTGAGTGGCTTTTAAAATTGCCGACACGTAACCAAAAATATCGTTAAAAGTCATTGGATAAACGGACAACGGCAAACAATAAACAAGTAGGGAAAGGATTTGTTGGGTGGTTAACGAACAATATTTAATATATCGTCCGGAAAATGGAGTCTATCCTGCGTGAAATTGATGAAGCCTCCAAAAATTATTCGCATATTAACGAAAAGTGTAACAAATATCTCAAGAGAAAGAAGATAAATTGAATGAAAATAATACTATCTATCATATAATAGCACACCGTCGACAGTTGAATTTGGGTAACATTTAAATTCAGTTTCATCGTTATGTTTCAATATTTGAATACCATCGTGATGATTTATTAACTTTGCCCCGAGGTTTTTCGAAAACAACCACTTGCCAACAGTAAAATTGCTTCACTTTGTTTATATAGCATAAATTTAGACTCCCAAAATTTGTATTATTCTACAGATAAGAATGGCGTAATACCTATGGTTATGAGCGTGATTAAGTCTACCTAACAGAGTATGTACTGGATTTTGGGAACTCTTAAGATTCGTTACAAGTACAATTAAAACACAAAAACACATGTTTTTCTTCTGACAAATATGTGCTGCGGGAAATCACGTAAAAAGCTAGTCGTATAAAAACGTTTTCTCATAACAATAAACGAAACTGTTATCTATTACTCATGTTCAAATAATTTTCGAATACAAGAATATTACAAAATTGTATCTAAAGCTACACATGAGCCGAAACCGTCCTCCATCATAAATCGCAACATTATCCGTTAACACCAAACTTACTAACCACTTTCTGTACATATTTATATATACCATGTATATCCTAAAAGGAAAAGGTTATTAAGAACAGATATCGATAGATCAATAGAATCATTCACACTCCGCGGAAAATCTCGAAAAAAATCCCTCTTACGAAGTACAGCGATTTTTCTAAGAATCGACTAACCGATCATTTCGACCGCTTCGATTGATTTTGTGTTAAACACGTTCCAAAGCTTAGACAAAAAACGATCGCACCACGAGTAACGCCGGGAGAACGCAAGTCCCAAGATTTCTCCAGGAAAATCTTCATAAAACATTTTCACCGTCCGGCTTTCCCTCACTCCACGTGGGTTTATCTCACCAGGAAGAGCCGGTTAGATAATTTTAACTGGAACAGCCGGTAAACGGGACAAACGACTTTATCGCGAGACGAGACCTCCCCGGCGGTTCCTTCATTTGCATCAGAATCGGCTAACCTATAAATATCCGTGATTCCGTAGATCGTAACATGTCCGATTAACTGCCGGCGTAGTTACTATAAATTCCAATGGGGCCAAACTACATCGTTTCGCCTAGCTATAATTTCCCAGTAAATATCTTGTCGCCGGCCGAATCTTTCGACGGCGCTTGCCCTTAAAGCCGCTTTCCAAATAATTAGAAGATAGCGCCAGTATCACGGCCACGCGCGCGCTTTCGCCCGCGGGGCAGGAGAGACAAAAAGAGGGCGGTTTTCAATTTCCACGTCGATCCTTTATCATGCTATTTTCGGGAAACCAGCCATGGTGATATGCAGGCTTCTTTCTTGGCACCTCTGTTTTTTTTTTCCATCCTTGCCACCAACAATGCACCACTTAGCCTGGTGTTCGATACTTGGACTGTTTACTTTGAATATGGCCTAAGTCTATTTGTTGCTTGCTTTTTTTTTCTGACCGTACTAACGCGTACAACTTAACTAGATTTATGACCGCATCGAGGTAGATTTTGAATTTGAGGACCAGAAATTTGAGAAGAAACGAAATTAAATGATTTTTATAATTGATTAATAATGAAAGTGGTGTAAATCCATTTGCAGCCAGTAAATATACGTTATTGTAGGCAAATTCGCCTAAAAGATATTTATATAATCAAATTGCATATTGATAATTTAGTAGAAGCATTGCCAGACTATACACAATTAACCTATATTTTTTAATTAACAAGTATGCTAGCCTTTAATTTGCTCGATACAAGGGAAAATGGATTTGCACCATTTTCAAAATAAACACTCCATATTATGTTGAATTTATTCTGAAATACATTTATTGTTTTTTTTTTTAGCCATTTCTTGCATTGGTAGTTAAGCTACATTCAACGAGTAAAATCGTATGTATCACTTATTTACAATGCAATATATATTATCGCTTTACTATTATGGTAAAAATGTTAGGTTAGAAAATAGATCACACAGATAAAGAGAACTCCTGACACTACAATTATCTTACCAATCAAAATAACGAGTCAGTTGTTTCTTTGAGAAATTGGCGAACATCGAGACGAGGTATTTTCTGAGATTTTCCATCACTTTTTTCACAGGGCGTGGATTAATACATTAATCTATCGATATTTCTCCTTTGCCCTCTTGTTCTTTAAGGATATATTCAGTACACCTAAATATATCTGACAGGTGGCTAGTAGGTAGGTTCAGTGTTAATGACCGTAAGCCACTGCTGTCCACGATTGTATTTCGTGCTTCACGTTTCGCAAGACCCTTAGTAATTTCTCTCGCGTGAGAAACTTGTTAGTCCCGAGGTTGGTGCTCCTAAAAATTGTCCTCCTCGCGAGTTTTAGCGTGAGCGTTCAGCCGGCAAAATGCTCTCGTATGAAGAAATGATGGATTAGCGGGAATCGTGCGAACTTACCACAGCGCCTGCACGGGGGAAAATTGCGCCAGATTTCCGCGCGCATAAAAACCACGGATATCCGAAGCGGGTGCCTTCGGTTTCTGGGCGTGGATTTTTGCTAGGGCCACGAAACTTCCGCGCTTAGCATTACGGATATTTACACTGCGCCTCCTCGTGTTTTCTAAATCCGCCTCATTTGTACCACCGACTTTTCCGCGTTTCTCCTCTCTCTCTCTCTCTCTCTCTCTCTCTCTCTCTCTCTCTCTCTTCCGTCCCATTTGCGCACACTCCCCTTTCCAGCCCCCCCCCCCTCCTCAGTTTTTCATTCACTGCTCATTCGCCGCTCTCCCTTTTCGACCCTGCTGCTTCTTTGATCCAAAGAGTCATAATTCAACCACCGCAATTTCCTGGTTTTCCACCGAACCAGGATATACGCCCGTAAGGTTCTCACCGTGATTCCGACGCTGCCGCGTTTCTTTCCTTTGTTTCCCCGGTTCCGCGAATTACGAGGTAATTACCACACGTCTACCGACGTTGCAAAACCTCCCGGGGTCGATCCGTTTGGCCCTCTGTCCCCGATCCTTTTTTTTGCCCCTCTGTTTAACCGTAGATCAAACTTATCGGACGAGCCGGAGATTGTCGCCGTTTTTCAACCCGGAACTTTTGTGGTAGTGACCGACTGTGACTGGTTTTGTTCTTGGTTTGCTTCAAGGGTAGGGCAAGCCGCGGCGTAAATCAGGCCGGGCGAACCCAAATTGCACCAGTGACCGCGCATAAATTAGAATAATGACCGTTTTTTAAGAATCTCTTTTTTCCGAAATCTGGCTTTACAACGAATTTCGTGCTTATTGATTTTTGTTGTAAGCGGTTAACTTGAATATAGAGACACGCTGAAGCAGTTTGATCGGTGTAAATGTGAAGGAAAAACAATAAATGTGAGAATTCGTATCTCGACACTGGACTGCAAAGCAAGATGCTGAAGCAAAGGAGTGAGATAAATTATATTCGACTTAAGAACATAATTTTTACGACGATCAAATATGAACAGAAACTACGTATTGAACCAACAACAAAATGTATTTGTATGCTATAAACGTCTAATGAAAGGAAAAATAACAGATACTTAAAAAAAAAATGAAACACAATTCGTCGTATATGACCGCGAGTTACGCGTTGACTGGTTCTGGTGTAAATGGTCGTTCATGATGGTTCTTATGATAAATCGTATCTCAAAAATGTGATTCGATTTATGATAATTTCGATAGGGTTTAATGATGAAGTAAAGCCTAGAATGCATAGTAAAGCCTAGTTTGCAAAGATTACGATAAACGAAGTACATGTGAACTCGATGCGATATCGGAATGTTATAGAGGAGAGTGAAGTGTTTTAAATGGTTTGCATGCTTGCATAGTCCCTTAATTCTGCGACCATCAAGTTTACCTGATGCACAATCACGTGGGCACTGGGATAATCGTCGTGTGCAAACTGCGCATACGGTAAACCGCCAGAGTGCAACAAAATGTGTTACATCCCTTCGAAATATTTCGTTTGGCAACGACTGATTTGGCAATTGGTGTGTGAGCGATATCAGGATTAGATGAGATGGGCAGGTGGAACAAAGAGATGTAAGGCGAGGATTCAATTTTGTAATGACCCTTCTTTCAATTTGATATATGATGTTTTAATTACAATGCAATCTTAGCGTATTTTTGCACTCACTTTCATATATA
>JBCFXI010002483.1:0-22095 GCA_038496175.1 Ampulex compressa | reverse complement strand
TATATATATATATGATATGTTAACAGTTATTACTTCATTACCAAATAATTACCTACCAGGATCGTCATGAAATTTGCACGTAAATTTTGTCATTTTTCTAATACACATTTTTGTATAAATACTTTGCATACAGTTTTTGTTACAATTTTGACATTCAATTTTAATCCTATAAAACTTCCCATTTGATATGGTCCCCAACCATAGAGACAAAACGTTATGAAAGAATAAAGTTCACGTGCCTTAACACGTTGAACGCTACATCACCCATATATATAAGTAACGACTATTTGCCTGGAGGGCCCGTTACCCGTAAACGAGTGACACTCTTCGTCCAATTATAACAGGCTTTTGAAGGTAATAATTTTAAGGTAATATAGTAATTTTATTTCTGACTCCAATTATAACGAGTATACGCAAAATATAGCAACAATAAATTATAAAGTAAATAAGCATTAAAAATATAGCTACACTAATTGTTGGAAAATCATCTTCATCGTCACATGCGAATATAATCGCTCCAGGGTACTACGGCCCTGAAGATGTTTAAGCGTTCGTTTCTTGTTAATTTTTAGAATTTTGGTTTCGGTTTTTCTTGTGAGCGCGATGTATTGTGATTGCTTGTAAAATGTACATTTATTTGTTCGATGTTATTTAAATATATATAGTGTTTGCAGAATCTTAATAGTGGTCATTTATAGTAAACTCAAACCCCTGTGTATCATTAAAAATCCATCACTAATAATAAAATAAAACAATAAAATATTAAATATACTTATGTTTATTTCAAAAAATTTTTTAAATATAAAAACTCAACCAAAGGATGACCAGGTAATGAGCTGATTAAATATCCATAAGACATCTGATGAATGAATACTTGCTCAGGTAAAAATTAATTAAAACGCGGAGAAACTCTCAATTAATAGTAGCTGAGAATCATATCGCGCTGTTTATACTTAGAGTCTCGGATTTGGACCCCGGATCAAACCGCACCGATTCACGCTGGGTGTTCAACGTGTTAAGGAAGAAGTAATTTTATTTTTGTTGTGTTCCGATTGATCAAATAAGACCAGCATTATGATATATTCTTAAAAGCCTTTGAGCACATTATTACAAAACAAAGAAACGTGACTAATAATTCATCCTTCTAATGTACACAAGGAATCAATAATTTGTTCCGTGACCCCTTAAGGGATTAGAGGTAGACAGCGGCGCGGAAAAATGTGTATTCTAAATAATTTTTTTCTTACAGTAGCTCAACTTATTTTTTGAAACAATTATTACTAAGTTATTATATTATGTTTTAAGATTATTTGACAAAAATTAAAAACGAAGAAATGTTAACGTAGACGTAGTTTTCGCCGTATATGTTGGACCCGTGACATCAATCGTGTTTTGCGGTGACCATCATAACTCTAATCGATTACTCGCGGTTTTTTAAGAAAAAAGTTATTAGCTGTCTATAAAAATGTAAGTTTTAATAGAAACAAAAAATCCTTCGATTAGGCACTAGTTTTTTATGCTTACAATAAACTGTATAAGTTTTATGTAAATCCGTTAAGTGGTTTTTGAATTATAGTGGTCATCGATTTCAAAAACGTAGTTTCGGGAAAAACACGTTAAAAAGTTTACATTTGATTTACGTATAGAGATACTAATTATTTAATTACATACTCGAAAATTTTATATAATACTTTCGAGATATTACACTTGAAGAAAATTAAAAAAAGATCGATTTTTCTAAAAACCTGACTACCCCTAACCCCTTAAGGGAAGCAAGGAAAACGTGGAATATGATCAAGGCGGTGTCAGGGGGTGGGAACTCTATGATCGATACGTGTGCGATTTATAAACTGCACAGAAATGTATAATGGTGGTTATTACTATACATATTGACATATTCCATTCATTTTTCGGCACCGACTGCTAAGGTCATTTGGCCTAGGACCTACTGTTTTAAGGTGGGTTCCGAACCACCAGAGCTACGGTATACATATCACATGGAAAAACCAGAGGTGATGGGCGGGATTCGAACTCGGGTCTGCCGCGTGGCAGTCTGAGCCTCTATCCACTACACCACCGTAGCTCCATGTTGACATATTTAATTGCATTATTCATATAAATGTACAAGCGCAACATTAGACAATCTAATATAATTTATTGCCAGTATAAGAAGGTGGGAAAAGCATGGATTACTTTTAAAAATTGAAAACGATGTTATTTAAGAAGAAACTTTTGCTTGACAGTTATTACGTATAAAGATTTCATGACATTAACTGCTTGACCGATTGTTCCAGTATAAAATAAATTGTGGTTCTGACAAGAACCGTGTTATACCGCTAAAGATAACCATTTCACGGCCTTTAAAAGAGCAATTATAGCTTTGAAAAGAAGGAAAGAATAATCGGTCCACCATTCGTGTCAAGCAAGTGAGTCAAACCTTTCAATCAATTAATGTTATGAAATCATTATACGTAGTAACTCGGATGCAAAAGTTTCTTCTTAACCCTTTTGGTACGTGCGCCGGATATGTCCGGCATCCATTTGATGACCAGCGGGAACGAGCGCCGGGTATATCCGACATTCATGTGAAATGTATTGTTCTGTATATAATTTTGTATATAATCTCATATAAGTGTTACTTATATAATTAATAGAATTTTATAAAAAGATTTTTCAATATTAAACCTATAAACAACACTTGTTATAAGAAACAGTGTTTTATTAAGAACAGTTCTTTTTTAACGCTTAGGAAAATCTTTATACAAAAGAGGACTGACCACGTGCTATGAGCGCATTTTTGACGCAGCACTTCATCTAGCGGGAATGTCACGGCGGACAGAGCGTTTGTACTGAAAGGGTTACAGGAAATTTTTTCAATTTTAAAAGATAATGCGTTCTTTTCCTACCTTCTTATACAGGCAATAAGTTATCAGGGTGGTCTGAAAAAAATTTCCGATCTGAACATGTATAGGGCCACATTCATTTTGCACCTTTGTGAGGTCAGAAACTTTTCAGACCAAATATGTATTGTATATTAGGTTTTATAATGTTCTATCCACTATTCTAAAAATAATACAATTAGCTTAAATAGATTCAATTATGTAAACGTGTATTATAACCACTATATATTTCTGCGCAGTGTTTGTCGCGTGTGTCGATCATAGTCGGAAGTTCTTGCTGCCTGTCATTGCCACAGTCATATTCCAAATTATTCTTGCTCCTCTTCAAGGGACCCGGAACAAATTATTAATTTCCTGTATACCTACCACAATATGTTCGAATAACGCAGTCTAACATGTATCATATACAATACTAGTAGGATTCTCATATGAATGTAGCTTTCATCCTGAAACGTATAATAATAAGATAGAACTATGCTAATTGTTTCACGTTTAGTGTATCGGCATGCATTTTCAATACACATTAGTCTCAAACACAACTTCTCGATTTTCCCTGTTTCCGCAAATAGCACAAGTCGAAAATACGTATGAGAAATGACTGCCAGCGTGTTAGACTAACTAATGTGATCCGCAGTTCTTCTGAAAATTTATTGGCCAACTGAAGACAATGTAGGAATCAGAACAGAAGAGTTTTTAAATAGGAATCCATATTGACAGGCAAATGTGTTTAGTTCTGGTTCTTCCGGGTAATTCGCATAGACAGATCCATAAGTATTCAACGCTCGTATTTCTCTTATTGATAAAAGGATCAAAGTTATATGTAGAAATTGCATAGGTAAGGTGTGATAAAATCTGCTGGAACTAAATCGAATAGAGCAATTGCGTGCATTAAACTGTAAATCAATGTTATATAAGCAAATAAGAAACATTACATATTTAGTAATATACTTAACATATTATTGCGTATCAGCTATTAACATTTACAACAATACTATGAGATATTTTTGATATATATAACTTAATGTCACAAACATATGTCACGATCTACCGTCGGGACCGATTTTTATATTAATTTATATTACGAAGATTCACGGTTTTTCGGGGACAACGTGCCTACGCGACACTCCCCTCGGATGAGGCAGATTAATTAACACGTTGGGCGAATTTTGGAGGTTGAAGAAGGATATCAACGAAATCTTCTTCCGCAATAAAAGCTTTTATTGCTTTCTCTAGTTTTCTATAAAAATTTCTGGTCTTGGAAATCTGTCCGGCACGCGCTTTTCGTTTAAAACGTTTACTCATCAAACTAACTGAAACCCTTGGGGACCGCCGATACGCGAGTGAATGCGCGTCAGGCTTTCCGAAAACGGTTCAAGTCAGGACGTGGAAGGAATTTGTTGGGATTTCCTAGGCGCAAATGAATGCACTTCGGATCCTCCGGCTAACCCTTGTTACAAAACAGTTACTTAGAAAATCAGATTCTCCAGGGCTTTCGATACGCAAGTGAATGCGCCTCAGATTTCCCGGGATTGTCTTAAAATTCCAAGTCCTTTCGATATTCAAAAGGTTTCGATACGCAAGTGAATGCGCCTCAGAAAACTCTAGGATATCTTAGGATTTAATGTCCCTAAAACTCGTTGGAGAAAATTCCAAGTTAAATGAGTTTAGCACAAGTATATAAAAATATATCTTACTGAAGAGTAATAGTAATAAAAACGGAGAGAGGGAGATCGAGAACTTTGAGCAGGTGCGTCCGTTCGAGTTGAGCTTTTACTAATTAATCAAAACAATTATATCGATTTGTCTCGGGGTTCCCATATATATATGTTTGGAGATCTCCCCTACCTAGCGAGGAAAAAACGCAAGGCATGGCGAATCCTTGCACGGGTCGCGTGGCAAGTTTGTCCCATATAAAGTACGCGGAAAAAAAAGAGCTGGGATGGCCTTTGCAGCTTATTGCAGTAAACCTAACGTCCGAGTCAGCAGTGCACCTGTGTCACATTCCGCTCTGGTTTTGATTCTCGATTTCCCTTTCCATAGGTGTAGGGTCAATGTACGTAACACATAATAAAAATATCGCACAAAATATTTTCAATTAATTCCTGGAATATCTAAAATCCTACTATAATATGAATGTGTGCACCCTCTAAGCAATTAAAAAGCTTAGATTTAAAGATGGGACTGAGTAGTGAAAAATATTTTTTTTTGCTAATTGAAACATTTTTACTGCTGACTTAGCTACTGCCAACAAGACAAAACATTGATTATAAAAAATCACACTTTAAATGTCATCGTGCATTATCAAGAGGCGGGAAAAGAACGAAATATCTTTTAAAATCGGAAAAATGCCGTTCAAGGAGAAACTATTGCATCAGAATTATTACAGATAATGATTTCGTAATATCAATTGATTGACTAATTGTCCCAATGTAAAATAAATTGTAGTTCAGTCAAGAATCGTGCCATAACCTTGAAAAGAACCATTTTACAACTCTGAAAAAGTGCATTATAGCTCCGAAAAGTAACAATTAATAATCAGCCCTCGCACAATTACTTGATTTAATCTTTTTAATCGATAAATGTTACAAAATCATTATCTGTACTAATTCTGATGCAAAAGATTCTTCTTGAAAGGCATTCTTTCATTTTTAAAAGACATTTCGTTCTTTTCTCACCTTCTTAGACTATCAATAAGTTATATTAGGCTCTATAATGTGGTATTTTCACGTTTTTATGAATAATACAATTAAATATGTCAATGTGTATTGCAACAACCATAATTATACATTCCTGCGCAATTTGTAAATAGCGCGCGTGTCGATCGCAAAGTCTATAAATCTGGGCCGATTGGCCCCAACCTCCTGACACCGCCACGATCGTATTCCAGCTTCTCCTTGCCCCCCTTGAAAGGTCAGGGAACAAAGTAATGGGTCCGTCTGTATCAACATAAGGAAAAAAAGGAAACGGAAATCGAGTGCAGCATCCCGCGAACTTCAAAAAGTTACCTTACTTTTTGATCACACCTCGCATGTTATAAGGTCCACTATGGAAAATCATCAATATGGAACTTTTCATACTTATTTTATCTAAAATAGGTTTATTGGTATTCCTTCAGTAGGAAAACAATTGTTTTCCTGCGGACTACAAAAATTGGAGTAGAATTTCATATTTAAATGTTCAACTGAAAGGTGTACATTTCTTTTATATATTTCTGGCCCAATCGTATTATTCAGAGAAGTAGTCACACATACTAATCCATTCGTAAAAAGGAGACAGTAAATGGGATATGTTAAGAATGTGCGAAAAATATAATCCAAAATGAGCAATAAGTCCCAAAGCACTCTTGTAAATATAGATAATATAGTGGTAAGTGAAAAAAATAAATCGTGTAGTCTAGTAGCTTTCCCGTTAACATGGAGATCATAGTGCTTTATAATGTGCCATGTCAACATTTTAAATGTAGGGGCCGTAATGAGCGTCGAATGTGTGATAGACGTGCTGAGCACAAGACTCCCTTTGCTCCAGTGTCTTGCTGAAGCTTTCTTTATGTATAGCCGACTGTAATTTTAGCAAAAAAAAAGTACAGTATTCGATTATCGCACTCCAGTGCGTGTTAACGAAGAAAGTCCGTTTCAAGTCGTGACAATATATGTCGTGTTATACTTGTATGCACGTCCTTCCACTTTCAGAGAAATTTTTGTCATATTTATCATATATTTTCTTTCTATGCTGCACGAATTTCATTAAAATTTCCTTCTAAATTTGTTGAAATTTCTTCAGGATCCAGAAAGAAAAGAATCTATTCTGGATAAGACATTCTTCAAGGACCTGAATGACGAAATCACAGCGGCGGAGAAACACGTTAACAATTTGACGATGGAAAAAGAGAACTTAAGACAAAATATTTCTCAATATGAAAGGCAAATGCAAATCTGGCAAAGTATTATAATGTGAGTATGATCAATTATTTATGATATTGTATTTTATACGAAGGCATAATATACATTCATTATCTTTTTTATTATGTATGTGTATTGTTGTAAGCTGAGAAGATGGCTTTGTTGCTTTTCATCTGTTTACAAAAGGCACACGATGATATAGTAGTTAGATTTTAGAAATAATGATTGGAAACAGTCTATACCACATATTTCGATCTTTATTTATCAAAGCACCTCGTAATATTGTTTTAACCCTTTCACTCCTAATTCCGGGTATAGCCAGCATTTACAAAATGGTCCACAAAGACTACCCTGTTAATGAACTAATTTGTCAAAAGCAGTGCCGATGTGAGTTCTAAACAAATTGTTCGACAGAAGAAATCAATTTTATAGTTCGGATCATATATGTTTATCTTCTGCTTTTTTTTTTAATCCGTTTTAAGTATTAGAAAGCTATAATCACAACAGCAATTTAAAACTGTTTTGTACTTGTACATCCGCTTGCATCTTTAAAGTATCCTACCTTACTTCTCATTTCAATAAATGGCTCTATTATTCACAAAATGGCGCAAAATTCCAATAAACGGCGCTATTATTCACAAAATGATTTCTGAGAAGCTATAAAACCTATAATTGTCAAACATTTCAAATGAAAAGGTTAATATTATATTATATGATATAATGGCTCTTCATTATTCTTTTGGATATTCTCTCAATTCAATATGTAATGTAAATTAAATATAATTGGTAAAAATAAAGAATGATTAGGTGTTAATACGTTCGGCTCAACTGCAATTTCTTTGCAAATATAGTGACTTTACAGATATTTAGGGATCAGATTTGAGGGTGGATTGAATATTCCAAATTACTAATAATGCTACACTTTATTCTCCACGGTCTGATTCTCAAGGCGCGCTCTTCTCTACTGCTTCTTTGTCCACAGTGAATCAATAATTTGTTCTGAGATCCCTGAAGAGAAGCAAGAAGTTGGAACACAGACGTGGCAGTGTCAGACAGCTGGGACAATTTTATCCAGATTTATAGACTCTATTATCGACACGCACGCTGTTTACAAACTACGCAGAAATGTATAATTATGGTTGTTGCAATACACATTGACATATTTAATTGTATCATTCATAAAAACGTGGAAATACAACATTATACAGCCTAATATAACTTATTGCTTATCCAAGAAGGAGGGAAAAGAACAAAATATCTTTTAAAATTGGAAAAATGTCCTCCAAGAAGAAACTTTTGCATCAGAATTATTACGTATTTATTATTACGTATACATGTAAAATTTCTTCCTGAAGAACATTTTTTCAATTTTTAAAGCTAACACCCTTCTTTTTCATCTCCCTATACTGGCAATAACTTGTATTAGGTCCCGTAAGATTACATTAGCCTGTTTCTATGAACAATACAACTAAATATATCAATATTTATCACATCGACCATGATTATAAATTTGGCGCAGTTTGTAAATCGTGCGCATATCGATCGCGGAGTCGATAAATCAGGGCCGGCCGGTCCCTACCGCCTGGCACCTTCACGGTCGTATTCCAATATCTCCTTGCTCCCTTTCAGGGGTCACGGAACAAATTAATGATTCAGTGTATACCTCACACTCTCTACGCCTAGCCATGCTCTTCTTCCTAACCCTAAAGCAAATCCGACTTTGCTGTTCCCATTCTGTTCTTCCAGCTCACCCTCCTTGCGGCCAACAGTGCTTTCATCTAAACACGCCTCTTCTCTCTCCTCCACCACTGCATATTTTTTCCCTATCTCTCTATAGCCTCGCTGCTGTTCTCAACATTAGAATCCCAGACTAAACGTGCTCTACTCTCAGAAACTCATCTACACCGGAAACGGAAATTACGATTAATAGTAATATGCTTTTATTTCGTATGCTTTTCGGGCTTTGAAAAGTGGTTGCACCTTGTTCCTTTTATAAGCACAAAATTATCAATATTTAATTTCTATTCTATCCTTTTTGTCTTATTCATCCCTCATTCTTCTTTTCATCTTCCTTCCATTTATTGAATTCTTGCCTTATTTTTGCGATTTCTTCCAGCTCTTTTCGCATCTCCAACAATATTGACATACTACTTTAAAATTGCTTGTCTCTTCACATTTAACTTCTTTTTCCTTCTCTGTATATTTCTTGATTACGTCTCCTTTCATCTATTGTGATGATGATCTGTATATAATACCCTCCTTATTTTTTCAAACTTCCATAAAAATTCATTCTTCGCCTTTGTTTATTCATTCGTTATACTCTATTCACCTTCTGCCCTTGTTTTGTTTCTTTCTTCTTTTTCCTTGCCCATTAGGGCAGCAATGTGATTTTTTTTCCTTTTTCGTAAGCTGCTGCCTCTTATCATTTCGGGCTCCTTTTTATAGTTTTTTTTTTTAATTTATCCTCTCCTTATCTTGGTTTCGCTTTTTGGTGTTATTCTACCACGTATAAGAGGCCTTTGTTATATCTACATTTATCCTATATGCGTGTAGTTTCTTCTTCGCTTTTCTGCAATTATTCTTATTGTTATTTGCACTTTTTCTTTATTACATCTTTAAAACTAACTAATTATACTTTCGTTGACTTATTTCGTCACGTGTCGACGTAGCTCGTACGTTAAAATTAATGTATACTAATATTTGAAATGCTTTTGTTATTTTGATGTTTAAGTATTTATTCATTTATTTACATTTATTTGACATACATACGATATACATTTATTTTGACATTCTAAGAAAAAAATTGTTTTGTGTTTTTATTTGCATATTAATACATTCTGATATTTGCAAAAAAAAATAAATTTGTTCTTAATCACAGAATACTCTCGAGCAAATCGAAGTCTGCGGAGGAAAACAAGCAGAGCAACGGGATTCTCTTGCGAAAAAGCGGGGCGGAGACTCTTATCTTAGAATGATAATTTGACCGTTTTTCTATCTCACTCTCCACTATTTTGTACACTAAAAGTTATAGTAGCCCAATAAAACCCAATTACAAATAAATAGTATTAGGAAAAACATGAATGACTTTAAATTAAGTGATGGTAATATTTTATTGAAGAATTGGCTTGTACAGAGTATTTCATAAATGTGTGTTAATACTTTAAAGTATATATCTGCACGCTAATATGAATAAAAAAATGTTATATGCAAAGGTACTCTACATACCTTCGTTTTCAAGTTATATATGATTAAAAAGAACATTCTAAGTATCCTTTATATACCTTGAGACATGCAAGTAAACACCTTAGTACATTTTGGGTTTATCAAATTTTTACAAACAATATCCATTGACATAAAATAGGAAAAATCTGGGACAGTTAGCACCTTATTCACGCGAGTGCAGTAGTGTTTAAAATTTACAAAATGGTGTTTTTAAACTTCTGCTGATCTAATCGGAATGCATTTTCCATACGGATTGGCCAGTGGAAATTAACCCGTATATCCAAGTTGGCTGCACCTTAGGTTGTTTGTCCTTTATAAACATTATATAAAATCAAAATGCACTAAGGCGAATTTTCAAATATTAAAATTATTTGCCATTTAGAAAATGTTGTAGCAATCCGAATTGTTCGCGATCGGGGACGCTAGTCTAATCAGATTGTAAAGCCGACGCGCGATGCCGATGCGAAATAAGGAAAAATGGTTCGCTCCGATATGGTAGGCCGCTGTTTGCATGGAGTGGAACACCACAAGATAACATATGTAAACTAGAGATTATTACACAAGCTCTATGCGGAGAGCAGCCTTGCCGACAGGCTTGTGCAATAAGGACGCTGAAGTTTATAACAACAGAGGGGGCCGATGCCACAGCTCCGAAATAAATGCCATTCTTTTCTCCTTATAGCCGATTCACGCTAAAATCGGTACGAACCGATGCGCCTACTAACGTCGCCCCCGATTACTGTCCTACAAGCTACCGATATTTTCCTGAACAGAAATAAATGGAGATCCGATGATGAAATATCGGGCGAGTATAGTGCGTAGGGCTCCCGCGAATAAAAGTATGTATTACGCATGCACGAACATCTTCCATCTTGATCCGCGCGACGACCCGCCGCCCCAAATCATTTGCGATCGAGAATTAAACTATTTGCACAACTCATCAGCGGGACAGTGTAGGAAATAAAAGTGTGTGGAGGGGAATGAAAATTTGTACATATATATGCAATGTAAGTTAACAAGAAGAACAAATTATTTATTTAAAAAATAAATGATCCCTGGCCACCTGGTCCTCGATAACACCGTTCAAATCTCCGTTGTACGCACTTGTATATTTTTTCTTATTATTCTGATTGCACACTACTTTACTTATTTCACTCTGATTTATATATTATACCTTATTTCTTTGCAAAGTCCTACGTATGGGGAAGTGACACCTCTGCCACAGTTCCGTCGGTGTATGCTGGAAATGCTTATCGATACAATCCGGGCAAATTAGTGCTGACCATAGTTGCAGCATTTTCTCATGGCATGGGAAATGAGACACTGTGTGCACTCACGTTATGTTGTACGTTATAAGCGCACGTTCCCTGGTGAACCATGGAAATACCCTTCCTCCCGCTTTTTCCGCACTACCAACGGTCTCAGAATTGCACACATATATATAAATTTCTTTAAACTTAACTCTTTCAGGTATTGTGATAGTATTATATCATAGAATGCACTATAAGCGTTCTTTTCTTTACTTGCGTCGCACTCAATTCGTCGTACACCAATTTTGACTGTTTAAAAGAATCACGGAAAGTGATCTTCGTCCTGAGAATTTTCGAGACCTTTTCCCCTACTCTCATGTAGCTCAGTAGAGCTCGTAATGGGAGTGTTAAACCTTCATAGTTTCCGTCGCCCTCACCCTCCTACTCGTCCCGATGCTCATGATTACGTATTGCTCTGTGGAAGGTATCCTCTTCTCAACGTCATTTTCTCTATGCTGGTATCACTCTATCCCCACCTTCTCATTCATTTTTTTTTCCATTACCTCTAATAAATGTATATAAATCTATACGAGTGTATATCAACCCAATTTTCGTGTCAAAGCTCCCAATTTAGTGTCCACGAGCATACTCCTTAATTTTTTTACGTCGAGAATTTTCAAAATGTACAGTGTGTTGAAGGTACCTTTGCTGCTTGTGCAAAATGGTGAGGAGTACAAGAGCTAGTGCGGGACCTGCTGGAACAATCTGTGTGGTCGAAAAAAAACGAGTTGGCCAGATTAAAAACTTGAAGTATTTGTAAGTATGTAGTTGTGCTGCGGAATTATGGTGGGGGTCGAAGAGTATATAGCGGAGCAGGATACGATGGCGATGATTAGATGGAAGGGCAGAATGTAGGAGAAGAACGCGTATTCTAGATAAACTTAGAACCTGCCTTTGATAGTACATGCTGATTCGAAATCTATCTCGACATATTTCTTGGGGACTGCCACACAAAGAACACGAAAATTTATCACAGGTATAGTTTTGCTGTTTTTTTTTGCCCTAATACAATTATCTAACCAATAATGCTCCCTTTTTTCCCTCATAAGCGCGCGGTACCTTACCGGACCTACAAAAAGACGAGTCATGGATGACATTTAAGGGGTTATGGGTCATCAGCGGCGCGAAAAAATAAAACAGTATTTTAAGTAATTTTTTTTACAATAGTTCAATTTATGTAATAAAACAATTATTACGAAGTTATTATATTATATTTTAAGATTATTTGACAAAAATTAAAAACGCAAAAATTTTATTGTAAACCAAGTTATCGCCATATTTGTTGAACTCCGTGCCGCCAATCGTGTCTTACGGTGGCCACCAAAACATTTTACTGTTTTGTCTAAAATCAACGGAACAAAAAAAAACATTAGGTAAATAGTTCATCTAGTGCCTGATCGAAACTTTTTTATTTCAAGTAATCAAAATAGCGGTTTCTAATTGATTACTCGCGGCTTTTCAAGGAAAGCAATAGTTTATTGTCTATAAAAATGAAAATTTTACTAAAATGAAAAAATCCTTCGATCGGACACTAGTTCTTTATGCTTGCAATGAGCTGTATAAGTTGTACTCAAATCCGTCAAGTAGTTTATGAATTACAGTGGTTACCGTCTTCGAAAATATAGTTCCGAGAAAAACTTATTTAAAATTTTACACTCGATTCATATATAGGAATACTAATTATTTAATTACTTATATCGAGTCATCTATTCCTGGGCCAAATAATAGTTTTTCTGCTGATGTGGAAACTTTTAGTATATCGATTTGCTGTTATGTATGTTGCATTCTGCCTTCCCGAGTATTCTCATGAGCGTGTTCGCCTGCCACATTTACATGCTCAGAATCAGTTTTTCAGCATATCGATGGGCATTTGGTGCACAAATTATTCCAAAGGCATTCAAAACAATTAATAATGACTATGTACCTTCATTAAAAATATTAGCTGCAATATATGCACTACTATTTCTACAATAGTAGAGGTACTATTCAAAGTTTTTGAATTCATTTTCCACATTTGTTGATAGAAGCTTTCATTATTGCTTTGATTGAATCCAGCAACACATCTTGAGAGTAAATTGTTATTCTTCAAATCTGTATAAATTGGCTTGATGGCGCTGACAACATCAGAAGATGAGGAGACAAAATCTCGATTATAAGAAGCGAGTTCTCCATTTGCTTCAGCACGCTATTACGGACATCAAGAATCATCGCATTTTGAACATATACTGTGATTCGGATTTTGGTCGGTTGAGATGTAGTGATAATGTATTGCCCATATTGCAAATTTCATATTCTGCGAAGGATTACAATGCCAACGTATTACTAAGCCATAGTAGATAGTTCATTTTTCAATCATCTTACTTGTAAATTTCCCTCTACCTCTAAGACGGTTTTGTTTGCGCCTCAATGCGCGTAATCGAGTTCCCATTCACTTCTGAATGTGTAAATTCCCCAATCAAATCTAAAATTGCAGCAATAAACAACTTTATTAGCCTTTGTTATCGCTTTGCTTTGCTATTGCGCTAAGACAGCGCTTCAATAATTGTAGAATATCTTAAAAACTATTTGTTGAATTTACTTGAAAATTTTATATAATGTTTTCGAGACATCACACTTTGAGAAAATGCAAAAAAAAATCGTTTTTTTTTTTAAATTCTGACTACCCTGTTACGTTCACCGTCACTACGCCTATGAAAGGGGAGATAGAGAAACCAAACAATCTAAGTTATCGGCACTGGGTGGCTGCGAATCAAAGCCGCGAAGCAGTACCCCAATCAAAGCAGGAAACGGGGAGTAAATCCGCGAAAACATTAACCCCTTGACAACATCAAGAATTTTGAGAACCCCCAAAACAAAACGGAAATCTAAGACGCATGAGATAGATACGCGTACAGAATCAGACCATGCCGTCGTCATTTTTCCATTAGGAAGGGGTAGAACTTGAAACCCTTTTCTCCCTTTTGTTGGTTCTTTTTATTTAATTTTCCCGTGGGTTCAAACGAGCGTAGTATTGCCTATATATTTCTTGACCGCGAATTTACAGTATGTGGGTACACGATTTATTGCAATTCACTTCAAATGGGTACACGCGCACTTCGGTTCCGACGAAGATTTTTTTTCCTTTAAGGTCGTGAGGGATCCACGTCCCTCCCTCAGTGCGTGTCTTATAGTACACCCTTCTTTCCCCTGATATACTGTCGTTGTCCTATTTATTCTCTAACTTCTACGACGGTCCTACCACAAGTGAGGCCCCGTTCCGCTCACGGGCGTCCCCATCCGGCCGGTCTCCAAAATTTTCCGATACCCCCTTTTTTTTTTTCTATTAACACACCCTGGCGGCCGCGGATATATGTAACAAGTTATAAACTCTATCCCTATATAACAAGATACTTTCGGCTACGGCGCTTAAGTTTTAACGAGTAAGATTCAATCATATTGTGTAAGTATTCTTAATCGAGTTTTTCTCCATCCAGTAGTGGACATTACGATATTTGTAGACTACCCGAGGGGCACTCGACTGCGTATCGGAAAGAATGCAAATATCTGGAATCAACCAACATTTAATTTCTTTTCATAATCGGAGAGTTCCGATCTGTCCTGGCTTAAAGTCATCTCCGGAAAGACTGAGGCGCACTCCACTGCGTATCGGTGTAACCGAGAAGACCAAGAGTCAGTTTGATGAGAAGTAAATTCAAACGTAAACTTCGCACTGGACAGGAACTCGAATTGAAAATTTTCACCTTGAGTTAGAAAAATTAATAAAAGTCTTCATTCCGAAAGAAGGTTTTGTTGACATCCTTCCTCAACCTCCAAAATTCTCCCAATATTGTTAGTAAATTTGCCTCATCCCAGGGGACTGTCGCGTAGACACGCTTGACCTAAAACTATAAATTTCTTGATTTTAAAACTATAATTAAAAGTCGGTAAATACAAGATCATTCGTGACATGAATTCGACAGTCGCGGATAGTCCGTGACAACTCCTAACCCCTTAAGAACGCAAAGGACAAGAAATCTATTTCGGTGATGATGTATACAGAGCTCAAATGTTTACTGACACTCTTCACGTTTGAGGATATTAATACAATACCGTGGGCAAAGAAAAAGGCAAAAAAAACAGAGGTCTACCAAAAACACGTTCTCTTCAATGTAGGCTGCGACCTACACGATACAATGGACTTGCACAAGTTGCATTACGTTTCCTATTACGGGTTAAATTATGACGTATGATTCGCCCAGCAAATGTATATGCTTGGGGAAGACATTCAGTCCGATTTAAAAGATATTATGCCTATGTTATGTTTGACCGCGGAAAAAGAGATGGAATATCTCCGCTATTTTTGGAGATACAAAGAAATTGATATACAAAAGTTGCACGGCGTGAAGAACGCTGTAATATACCAACGACATTTTTTTTGGGGGAAGGCGCTTCAAATAATTCAAGGTCACCTCCACTGTTTTAAATGGAATGCTATACTTTTTTATCCTTGATGCAACAGTGGGCATTGAGACAGTTTCAATGACCTTGTATTGTAGGCCATTGGAACTGTTAATGCCCACGGTTGCATCAAGGATAAAGAAGTATAACATTCTATTTCAAAAAATGGAGGTAACCTTGAATTCTTTGAAGCGCCTTCACCAAAAAAAAAAAATTGTCGTTGGTATATTACAACATTCTTCATATCGTGCAATTTTTGTATATCAATTTTGTTATATCTCCAAAAATAGCGGAGATATTCCAGGTGATCAGAGTTCTTGCCTCACCCTGTATATAACTTATACTGCACTCACATGAACATAATATCCTCACTTGAGGACGCATTACATCCCCCTCCCATCGCCTCGGGGATTCATTAGGTATATTTAATACACCTGGAAAATTATAATTAAATTTCAAAGAACTCGTTAGCAAAGCCAAGATTCTTTTTTCAAGGGGAAATAATTCGTGACCGAAAAAATTAATGCGAAAGGGAATCTTTCCGTATACGGAAACTATATGGATTTATCTATACGGATTCGTGCGAGAAGTTGATAAAGACACGATTTCCGACCGTAAATGTTTCTATAATACACTGACAGATATTGACATAAATGGCGAAGACTACGAATTTGCAAAGAAAATGTGGAACACGATTGAGATAAGGAGCCTGGGTGGACACAGCGATTTAAATCTGAAAACCGACGTACAACTACTATCAGATGTTTTCGAGATTTTCCGCAAACAGTGTATGTTAAATTATGATTTCAATCCAGCGCATTGTTACACATTGTCAGGTTTTGCGTAGAATACAATGTTAAAGTATACGGGAATTAAGTTGTAACTTTTATCCGATATGGATATGCTAATAATGATCGAGAGGAGCATACGCAGAGACCTTAGTCAATATTCACACAGACACGCTCGAGCGAATAATAAATATATAGAGATATATAAACCATCCAAGCCCTGAAGCTATTTAATATATTACGATATGAACAATTTGTATGAATGGGAGATGAGTGAGTCCCTTCTAACGTACGGTTTTCACCGAGATAAGATTGAACGCTTTGATGTGTGACGAGCACCGCTCCCACGTCAAATAAGAAAAGAAGGAAAATCTAGAAATAAACGTATGTGAAATTTAATACCTGCACGTCGATTGCCCCTAGGTTATTTTCTATTATAGTAAAAAGAAAACAATTGCAGGACCATCAAGAACCTCAATAAACACAGGAAGGATGCCAGTAAGGTAAGTAAGGGTATGATGCCATGGAATTTTTCTTTGGGAAGGGACAAAAATCTCCTGTATATATATCGGCATTTTTGGGGACGATCGTCACTATTATCCTGATTTTACTGTTGAGTATGCATTCTCGTTGGTAGCTAAGATTTGTTTTCCCTCTCTATCTACCTGCTCAAAAGATTAATGTCAGTAAGCCTTAGACATCTTGTACTCATATTTTCTACCCAAGCTGCTCTCCATTAAGTAGTGGATACTACGATATTTGTGGACTATCTGAGGCGCACTCGACTGCGTATCGGAGAAGATGCAAATATCTGGAATCATCCAAAAGTTTAATTCCTTTTGCAATCGGAAGGTTCTGATTCGTCCTGACCTAAAGTCATCTTCGGAAGGACTATAACTATAAGAAGAGGGAGTATGGCGATCAATGTACCCTAATGTATACCGAAACACATATTATAATGTACCACGTGGAGTGTGATGATATATATAAAACTATGATATTTGGTATGATGCTTGATATTTATAAAAGAGTCAAATGCGAGAAAAAAAGCACCGGCGTTAAGGAGTATGGAATATCGCATTACGTCACATTTGAGAATTACGTGGATTGCCTGCAAAATGGCAGTACTATCGGCAGTATGATATGTATATAATAAGACACTAAAAAAATATCCCTGAATCTATATGATGATAAAAGATGAAGAATAATTGCTCGTCCATAGCGCCTCGTACCCCGCGCTATTTAATGGCGGACGATAGTCTTTTATTATATGCGTTAGACGCGCCGTCTGTCCGTCGATCTCCCTGCGTTCATTGCCGTGCTCACGTATCGTTTTGTATTACTGCGTTTTTTCCCTTTTTGTGAAGCGTAGCGTGTACTAATAAAACTAGCTTTTCTCAACCGACATAAGACACCATATTCTCTTCTTCGCTTTCCCACAAAAGATACCCGATCAACGACCGTACGTTGTCCTACCGTGAAGGCAGTATAAAATAAAATAAAATCCATTTGTTTCGCGATATGTTCTTTTTATTAATATTAGGTCATTAAGTATGAAATGTCCGATTATCTAAAGCCTCAAGTTTGACGCCAGATGTGTCCGATATTTCATTTCGATCGTCCTTTATTTTTTCTGCATTGAGAAGGTACGCCATCTGGCTTTCAGATGCACTCTTTTGTTTTAAATAGTCTATCGTATTGTCGTCTGGAGGTTAAGTATTGTAAGCTATGGATAAAACAAAAATGCGAGTTATTTTCGAATATGAGTTCCGTCGTGGAACTAAAGCAGCGCAGACAAGCCGAAATGTTAACGAAGTGTTTGGCAAGAATGTAGCCAACGAACGCACGGTACGTGGATGGTTCGAAAAATTCCGATCTGGAGATTTTGATCTTGAAAATGAACCACGCGGGTGGCCTGAGAGCAAGGTTGATGACAACCAACTGAAAGCTGTAGTGGAAGCAAATCCATTTGCAACGACGCGAGAACTAGCAGCACGGTTGGAAGTTAGCATCCCAAAGATATTAAGTCATCTGAAAGCAATCGGAAAAGTAAAGAAGCTCGATAGGTGGATTCTGCGTGAGTTGAGCGAGCGTCAGCAACGGAACCGCTTCGAGGCTTACTGTTCTTTCGTATCAACACTAAAAGGCGATCCATTTTTGCACCGGATATTCACATGTGATGAAAAATGGATACGTTCGGCACAATAGTTGGACAAGGATGAAGCGCCAAAACACACCCCAAAACTGAGTATACGCCAAAAAAAAATAATGGTGTCTGTTTGGTGGTCCAGTGTGGGTGTTATACACTATAGTTTTATGAGACCTGGGCAATCGGTAACGGCGGACATCTACTGTGAACAGTTGGAAAAAATGACGACGCAGCTGCAAATTAAGCAACCGAGATTGGTTAACAGGGGCAGGTCAATTCTCCTGCAGGACAACGCTCGACCACACGTTCAAAGATCGACATTACTTAAACTACAGGAACTGGACCTGAAAACCCTTTGTCACCCACCGTACTCGCCAGATCTCGCGCCAACCGATTACCATTTTTTCCAAGCTTTAGACAATTTTTTGCAAGGAAAAATATTTAATTCTCAACATGCGGTGGAAAATGCCTTTCGGGATTTCATCATCAACTGCACTCCAGATTTTTTCGCTAGCGGTATTAATAAGCTATCTTTAAAATTGCAACGTTGTATTGATAGTTTAGGTGCATATTTTGATTAATTATATTATTTCTTGCCCGAAATATAATAAACCAAACTTTCGGTCTCAAATCGGACGTTTCATACTTAATGACCTAATAAAAGCCTACTTACAATATACTACTTTTATCGGTCCACTAATTGAACGACGAATCGATTCCCATTTTGGAGCAATCAGATCGCTCAACACGTGGGTGGAAAAAGTAAGTTTATGTCAGAATCACGTAATATAAATATTGGGGGGCAGGGGATAGTTTTTGGGAAAATTAGATCATTCAACACGTGCACGAGAAAAAAACAAGTTTGTGCCTGCGTTGCTAAACATAAACACCGTGCACAATCCCTTTTTTATTCATTACATCAAGGAAAACCGTAACAGTTGGGATGGAAGTGAGAGTCCCATGCCCTCAGGACTGCAGATATAATATATAAGTTTAGTCTTGTGCTCTTACAGAGAGGGCCTTGCCCCTCTTACAGTTTCGATCTTTTTCAGTCCTCTCCTCTTAGCGCCGTCCTTTTCATACCTGGTATCCTAGCTTAAATCTCGTCACTCTTATTCTACATTTATCACTCCTTTTTTCTGCCAAATACCTCGATACTTCCTACTTTTACAATCTTCTTGTAAACTTGTTTCACCTAGAATTTTCTATTCTTACGCACTTTTCATGCTTCTGCAGCTTACTATTCCTACCCTCTATCACTCTATAGCATCGGATCATTTTTTAAAAACGAGTTACATCAGACGATGCTGTCTGTATCCGGTGGAATAGCATTCTCATGTTCGATTTCCACCTTTCCATTTATTATTTTTTCAACCGTAATTATTCGTTACCGTATAGTACTTTACAACGCTATCCTGTATAATGACGAAATATACTTGTGTGTCAAATAAATTAGTTTTTCTACATTCAATTTAGGTGGTCGCAATCTATTAAGGAAAAGAAACCATACGTTGACATTCAAATTCATTGCATATTACTGCAGTGCAAATTTTAATCCGGTGCCGTTCGAATTCAATCCTGTACTGTACGAATTCAATCCGCCTTAGTAACTTAGCGCAAGGCAATCGTGGTGTGAAAATATACTGGATGTAGCTTGTTGAGAACACGATATCGTTTATTCGGAATTCAAAAACCTTATCAAACCTCACGTAACAAACGTAAATGTTAAGTGTAAAAAATTTCCCGGACTAACTCGGCATTATATAGCGTATAAAATAAGCAGGGAATCGGAAACTGTGGGAGGATGATTTAGACTCGATTGAAATGTTTTCGATAAAGAGGAACATGAAAATACTTAAGAGGACGTTTAACATTGCATCCGGGAGACTCACGCTAAAAATTCTAGAAATGTCAACCGAACCCAAAATGCCAACCTAGGGCCAAGGTTATTATGTGGCAGAGCATCCCTACAATCAATTTCTGCAATAACATCACCCATATTACTTTTCACTGATTAATTTAAACTACTATTACTAAACTAAAAATTGAAAGTCTAATTTGTGTGAAGTGTTAAGTTACACATAATTTTATTCACATCTGCGAGTAACACACACAAATTACACAAATGACACTGATTAGATGAAGGTCTCAGCCTCCCGGTTGACATTTCCAGTCCGGTTGATTTTTGCAGAATTTCTAGCGTGGGTCCCCCTGATGCGACGTCAAACATCCTCTGAAGAATCTGCATGTTCTTCTTTATGGGAAACATTTCAGTTGGGTGTGGATTATTCTCCCGATTCCCCGTCTACGTCGTTCTACATTTAACATTTACATGTGTTACATGAGATTCAATAATACCTTTCAATTCCGAACAAACGATATCGTATTCTCAACAAACAACATCTAGTATATTTTATTCCACGTTTTCCTTGCGCTAAATTAGTAAGAAGGATTGAATTCGTATAGCACTAGATTAAAAATCATGCAGCATCGGTTTGAAACTTATACTACATCGGTATAGATTCATAACGCATCGATATAAAATTTGTACTGCATCCGATTGAATTCGAACAGCGTTGGTTTAGATTCGTGCAGGTGGGGATACGCAGGATCGTTTTAGATTGATACATTACCGGAATAAAATTCATACTGCATTCATTTAGATTCACACAGCATGGGATTGAATTCAAACATCCTGAGTCATTAATGGGGATATGTTTCGAGCGACGTAGAAAAGTAATATGGAATGAATTCGAATGTCAACATACCTTAATATATTGCACACCACCCTAAATTAAACGCAGAGATGGTAATCTATCTGATATACAAGCATACTACCTCATTATACAGCATAAGGTTGTAGACTACCATCCGCTAACGAATAATTGTGCATAAATAATTATAGAAAAATAAAAATGCGAAAATGGAAATTGAACATAAGAATGCTAATCCACTTGGTTGCAGAAAGCATCGGGCGATTTAAATTGTTTCCAAAAAATGGGTATCTTTTATCGTCATATGGATTCAGGGTTACTTTTTTAATATCTTATTATATACATATCATGCTGCCAATAGTACTGTCATTTTGCAGGCAATCCACGTAATTCTCAAATGTGACGTAACGCGATATTCCGTACTCCTTAACGGCGGTACTTTTTTTTCTCGCATTTGACTCTTATATAAATATCAAGCATCATACCAAATATCATAGTTTTATATATATCATCATACTCCACGTGGTACATTATAATATGTGTTTCGGTATACATTAGGGTTGTCACGATCTACCGTCGGGACCGATTTTTATATTAATTTATATTACGAAGATTCGCGGTTTTTCGGGGACAACGTGCCTACGCGACACTCCCCTGGGATGAGGCGAATTGTTTA